>CM072798.1:4734540-4988305 GCA_036983795.1 Megachile lagopoda
TATAATACCATGAATATACCATAAATTCTGTATTTTAAATTTACTGTGCTTCGTTTTATAACTTGTGTTGTAGGATTAAAAATGAATAAAGATGAAAAGATATTTACCCCTAACTATCGGTCGCCCTTACGAAGTGAAATTATTAACAACATCATTTTTGATACGGAGAACTTAGACCGTAATGGACAATTCTTTCCACGTTCCTTACTCTTCGAACTTGCCGTTCGGACCGTAGACCCCCGGCTATTGGTTTCGGCAGGCAGAGTCAAACATGCGGCACTTACCGCAATAATAAGACCATTTTTATGACTTACTACTCAAATCGTGACGTCTTTGCCGAAAATCAGTAAATTGCTAAGCTTTATATCTCGAAAACTATTAAAAATCGGGTAGATACATTAAATCTTAATAAATTCGTTTTGAAAAGCACTATCGCGTGATCCAAAAAAAAAAATATATAGTTCCATTTGAAAAACGAAACTTCACCATCATATCTTTTACATTAATAACATTAACAAAATTTTGTTGACACCAAAACATAGAGCACCTTTTACCCTGCAATTTCCATATAAACACTTTTTCGTATCATCAATAGTTCATGAAATATCGCGCTGTCACACTTAGGCGTGGACACCTTGTATATATATATATATATGAGGGAATGCGAGTATGGTTAAACGTGCAAATGAGAGAATGCAAGAGAATATGCATGAACGTATGTGCGAGAGAGAGTACGAACGAGCATGGATGAGTGTGTGTGTGCTTGCGAAGACAAAAGACAAAAGACAAAAGGAAACGAGAGTACAGTCAAAAGGCGATCGACGACGCGCACGGACCTGTATCGACGCGTTCCTGCGATATTTCACCATTGTACCAAATTATTCAGTATTATATTATATTACATATTTTTAAAACGACGTGTGACGAGCCTTTGTTTTCGACGTGTGTCTGAACTCCTTCAGACCCAATCCTACATACAGGGTGTCCCGCGACAGGTGTAAGTCCCTGAAAGGGGTTGTAGAGGACGTCATTCTGAACATCATTTTCCTCTGCAAAAATGGGGTTTGAAGCTTCGTTTTTGAATTATTAAGGAAAAACACGGACCAATCAGAGCGCAGAAATTACGCGCGCCGAGAAGCGGGAGCGACAGCTTCGAGCCTGGCTGCTGAGCGCGAGCGCGATCAAGTGCCTTTGCCTCGGAATAGTCTATCGTCTAACGAGAAGTCTTTACATCGAAACTCAGTTAAATAATGAACAGAATAATTGAAAGTAGTGTTCATTTACTCATTCCTTATGAAGGAGGAACGGAATTAGTTATGTGTAATTAGTAGAAACCGAGCAAATTAAATTTCTGTAATTTTAAATTTACACAAAACTTATTAACCATTAAAATAGGACTCACCAATTGTTTGAAAATAATCTTGCTTGATTGAAAATGGATCCTCGTAATTAGATCGTTCCATTTATCCTAACTATTCGTAAAAATAATACGTAACCCACAGTAGCTGATATCACAGCCGGTTCACTTCACTATTATTTTTTATTATCACTGATCACTGCAATATTTTGTTGTCACTTTTCACTAATTTCCTAATGTAATAACGATGAATGAACAAGCGAAGACGCGTGAACGATTATTCGAAAATAATTTCAGTGATTTTTTCTCTTTAACGTTTCGCTTCGAACGTTCTGTCCTAAACTGCCGATCGTGACTCCAAATGTGCCGAGTTTGAAGAAAGTGAGAATTCTGGACATCGTTTTCGGCCGTTCGGACCGTCCAGGTAAAGAATCATAAAATAATTAAACTGCTCCGTTTTGCTCGCTCGACGGTTGCTTCATATGCATCCGAGAAAAACCTTGTCCCTTTCCCTTTCTAAAAGGCAAAAACGGTTTTCGTCTTTTTATAAAGAAAGGCATACTCTCACTTTCGTTTGAATGTCAAATGTCCTTCTTGCAAGGGACTGTTGTCTAAATTTCCAGTCAAAGATGTTCATCGCATTGCGTTCGGCAGTTTAGGACAGATCGTCGGGTGTTCAACATCAAAGAGAAAATAAAAAGTCGCTAAAATTATTTACGAATTATCATTCAGGCGTTTTCATTCGCGTTCTTTATCTGTGATTATTTCATTAGGAACTTAGTGAACAGTGGCAGCAGAATATTACAGTTAAAAATACCAATTAGCAGTGACAGTGAAGTGAAATAATCTCACTGACTAGGTTGTGACATTAGATATTGTGCAGTGTGTCTATTTACAAAAGATTAGGATCGATGAAGTCATAGAAACACAATTTTACTGAAATAGGATTATTTTTAAACAATAGGTGAGTCTGATTCAAATTTGTTTATACGTATTCACGAAAAATGAATAAATGAACATTAATTGTAACTGTTCTGTTCATTATTTAACTGAGTTTTGTCGTAAGGGCTTCTTATTAAACGTTTAGACTGTCTCGGCGCGTAGGCACTTGATCATGATCGCGCTCAGCTGCAAGGCTCGAAGCTGTCGCTCCCGCTTCTCGGCGCGCGTAATCCCTACGCTCTGATTGGTCGTTGTTTTTCCTTAATAATTTGAAAACGAAGCTTCAAACCCCATTTTTGCAAAGGAAAATCTTGTTCAGAATGACGTCCTCTACAACCCCTTTCAGGGACTTACACCTGTCGCGGGACACCCTGTATATATCGAAAATGAAGGAGGGGGGAGGCAACTACAATTATTAATAAACGCATTTATATGTTGTACAAAAAGTAACAAAATTCTAAGAAACTTTGTCATTATATACATAATTGCTTTTCTAATTGATATTGAAAAGCAGTCAAAATGACTTCCTAGGCAATCTAGTGTTAATAAAATCTAATAACTGTTTGAATTTAGGAATTTCCTCATCCTCTAATGTACGCTCCCACGAACGGCGAGTGTTCCTATCTAACTTATTCGAAATAATATGAATTAAAATCGTATCCCAGTGCTCGGTGGGCTGATTAACTGCTTGCAAAGCGTTAACGTGTACCTGAGCCTGTTCCGCTAAACGTCTAAGGCCTAAGGCTTACCAGCGTGTCGCGAATAATTTCCGGCAAATCGAACAAAATTTTCAAATGTGCCTTAATAATTTTCCTAGGCTTATTGCATCGCTTGCGTAGCAAATCCCAAGCCACTAAATAATTTCCTTCCGTCGCGTTTAAAGCTTCAATTACTGCGGAAGCCTCCCCACGAAGTGCATTTTTCAAACACCACGTTTTCTTTTACGGTTTGTTAATTGTTTATAATAATGATTAGAACAATGAAAACATAATGTCTCTAAACACTTTAGTTCTAAAATATTTTATTGTTTGACAAATAACATTTTTAGAATACAAATAATTCGTCGCGTTTTGTGGTTATGGCTAGAAACTCGTAGAATTTTATTTTAGAGAACTGATAATTATATAACTGTACGTTACAATGATTAGTCGTATACTGTTCATGAAATACAACAGTCAACGACTTGAGTAAGAAACATAAACAAGATATATGTATATATACACACACGGCATTCCATCGAACGCGAAATGATGTCGAAAATTTATGTAGCCTTAAGATAACATTTTTCTCCAATATCTCGAAAATTAAAAGAGTCCGACTATTACATGTATAACAAAAAGTTGTTCAGAGTGATGACCTTGACAACATATTTCAAGATGATCGAAATCAGAGGTGGCTCCATTATTCTAAATATCTTTATATAAAACGGCTAAGCCGTTTGCAGCCGGCAATTATGTGAGAAGATGGCAAGGTGCACCCCTACATATATGGTATCAAAATGTTCGTCTATGGCCACAGGTGTGCAAATTTGTGTTATTTTTTTGATATCCACTATCACTGATGAACAAGGTGATGTCGAAGATGGCATACTATGTTAAAAAAGAAACTTAAAATATCTTAGAAATTATCGTTTTTTTTACCATTATACCCTAATACTTTTTTATTCAGAATATTTCAGAGAATCGATTTATCTAAGAAAAACTATATAGTTCCATTTAAAAAATTATGGGTCATTTTCGTTCCTCCAAAAATATTACAAATATAAAAAGAGTGCACACACTATTATATCGGCAATAAAGAACAGTAAAACTTTTTCCTCTTTCATTTTGTTAAGACACTTATTATTAACGAGAAAAACGTTTAATAGTAATAACGATAACAAAAACAGTAAAAAAAGCAAAAAACAATAAACTCACTTTACTCGCGTAGCGAGTGTACACTGCTAGTTTATCAAGATTTTGGTAAAATAATTTAAATCATACTCACTTATTGTTTAAAAATAATCCTGCTTCGGTGAAAATTTCTTCCCGTAACTGGATAATTCAAATCTGGTTCTTTCGTAAAAAACGATACATGTCAGCTGTTGTCACGGATAGATTAATGAACTCACTTTACTTCACGTTTCACTATCGCTTTTCATTATAACATTTTACTGTCACTTTTTATTAATTATCTAATGTAATAACGGCAAAAGAAGAACGCAAATGAAGTTGCGTGAACAATTAATCATAAATAATTTTAACGATCTCTCTCTATCTCTTCGATGCTGAACACCAGACGCTATGTCCTGAACTGCCGATCGCAACGCAATCAACATTCTCGACAGAAAAAGAAAACGTGCGGGCTGCCACGCTGCCTCGTAACAGTCTCTTGGAACAAGAATGTCTGACACTGGGAAGAGAGAGAAAACAAATCGCGGGGTCACATCGTGTTATGATCGACAGTTTGGGACAAAACATTCGAGGCGTTAAGGGGTAACACCACTCTAGGATTTTCAAAAAGTCGTATTTTTTGTTTTTGCTTGAACGATGCTTTAGGGTCATAGAAACAGAATGCCATTTGATTTATAGCGGAAAACAAATTTTAAAAGAGTCAATTATCAATTTTGCCGCAGCTTCTCAGAGCGCGCACTGGGTACTTACGTGGCGTGCTGCGATTCATGGCTTTTGTATTACTTTTACCATTTAAAATAATAAGTACATCTGTTACATACAAAACAAACGGTTGTAGAGGAAGGTAGAGGAGGAGGCAAACATCGACCTGGATGGCCAAATGTATGGTGTAGGAATCGCAGATTAGAGGTGAACAAGAAATTGAAGGATTAAAATGTTCATAAAACTGTAAACGCGTTTTTCTCTAAACTACTTTTGTCATACTTGGGGGACGGATTTCTCGGTGACTATTAAATGGATCGAATTGAAATTTTTACAATAGCTTCACAACAATATGCTCTATGGTAGTGCGTAGCCGTTTTTTGATTGAATGTAAACTTTTTTTTTATAAACAATTCAATGCACATTTTTCATGCAAAAAGTCGATTCATTTCTTAAAACATGCATAACTTCTACAAAAATTGATTAAACAAAAAACCCCCATGTACTACCAAGGCCAATTGTATATAGATTATAAATTTTTTTATTTTTTATTCCAAGTCATGGCGAGAAATCCGTCCTCCCGTGGCGGTGTTTCTACAAAAGCTGTTTCCATCGATGGGCTCTGTCGCCCCCATTTTGTACGAAAATGACAAAACAAAAATTATTTTTCGTACTTCAATATGTGTTAAATAAACCCTCTGAAAAGAAATTCTTTTCCGCTTGTCATACTTCCAAAATAAATTGTCAAATTTAGGTTTTTTTTTCTGTCTCTAGAGTGGTGTTACCCCTTAAGTTAACAAAAAAAAAAAAAAAAAACAATAATGAAGGTATTTTTGGATAATACTGTAAGATAAGGGTTAAAATGATCGAAACGTTTGATAAGTCCGGTTTGAAAATTCAATATATTCTACTAAAGATGCGTTTCCGAAGACGAAGCTACGTCTTCCAATGTTCTTTACGGAATGCCCTCTTCCTGTTCCGAGAGGTTTCCTTGTCCCTCGCAAAACTCAGGGGTCTCGGGGTTGTTTTATGACCCTGACGTCCCAGCGTCGAGCCTCGTCACCGTGGTGGTCGTCGTTGGACGGCCATGTGCCCTTCGCCCTGCTTTATTAGGGTGTTATTGCGAATTTCCTAACAATACTTTACGTGTTTTCGCTTGTTTATTCATTGTTATTACATTAGGAAACTATTACAGTGGTAATGAAAAGTGGTAATGAAAAGTGACAGTGAAGTAAAGAGTTTACTGACCCGGCTGTGACATCACCTGTTGTGCGACGTATGTTTTTTTACGGAAAATCAGGACTTGTAAAACGACTCAGTCACGAGGACACATTTTCAACGAAGCAGAATTATTTGTAAACAATAGGTGAGTCTGATTTAAAATATTTCTACATGCTTTATGAATTTAAAGTAGATAGCGGTTAATACATTTATTAATCATTATATTTAAAATCTTTCTTGCTGAGCAGAAAAGTTATTTTTCCTACAAAATGTTCGAATTTGTTGTTCTCCATCATTGTGTCAAGTGACAAGAACAATTTTCCATATTTTATTCCTTATTTCTTCCGAATAACGAATACAAGTATCGAACAAACTCGATTCGCTGGGTTTACGTGGATAAAAAATTATCTCTTTATCCCTTATTTACGAATAATGAATAACTGGACATTATTTTTAATTGTTCTGTTTATAGGAAAATCAGGAAATGACCGAAAAGGTATATTATTAAAATTAATACAACGATTTAACTAGGCAAACTGTCACGTTTATTCTGTGAACGTGTTTCCACGATCACAGTGAGCACAGGAATGCCTCTTCGGCAAAACATTGGCCGTGAGGACACCAACGTCACCATGGCCCTTGACGACTATACAATATTCCTCAGCCTCATAAAACTTTCCCTTGCGACCAGGAAGGCACTCTGACAAAACGCACATGGCCTACTCTCGCCGTCCGCATCTATACAAACTCTAAATTTCTAACATGTTCGTTATTTAATTGAATGTTTAACGATAGGACTTCCTACTAAATAATTACACCGTCTAGGCACAAAGGCACTTGCTCACAACCATAGTCAACTGTCATTATATTTCGAAAAAAGTAAACAGGCTACATACCACCTGAAGCATTTTTATACTTGGACAACAAAGGATACACACAAGATCCCAACAATGACACTTCCACCTACCATTATAGCGTCCGGACTGTTGTCGCTACAGCCCCGCAATAAAAAATAATGTTCGATTCAAACCGCGACGCGATTTGCCTCTAAAACTCAAACTTTATCGGCAATATTTCAAATCTCCCGAACGTTGGAGATATGTTCGCTCTTGATCATCACGAACGTACGACGATTAAGATTTTTGCAAACGAAATGCGTCTGATGACGATGACGCGATGAGAAATTGTACTTTTACGAGAAAAGTGCATTCGAAAGCGTTGATGCTTTGATATGTTCTGACGAGTCGTTCTCGTTCGGACTTACTCGAAAAGTCGGAAGTTTAAGGAAGCATGCTGACTGGTTTTCATTCGTAACTTTAATTTTCAATCAACATGCCCCTTAATGTTATGCCCACTCTCTTTTGCGCCCTTAGCGCGTCTTTTCTTTTAGGATATTTTTTTAGTATTTTTTTACGTTAGTATTTCGATCGTCGGCAATGCCGGGGATTTGTCCTCCAGGTAACACGTACGTTGTCCAAAAAATACCGCTATGTAAGGACCGAGAGCCGTTCTCGGTACCCTTCGAGAAAAAGACCCGTTTATGACGGAAATAGTTATTGAAGACGAGTACGAAAATTAGGAATTCTAAATGCTTTGTTGGAAAAAAGGTAAAACTATATTGCCGGCGATGGCTAAATTTTGTCCTTTACAAATAACTGTTCGTCCTGGACCCATCATAAATTACCTACGAAATCCCCGCGTTTACTGTTCTATTGAATGGACGGAACAACCATTACAATACGAAAACCTGTAGTAAATCTATAAAGTACAATAGTAACATTAACTTCACATTATCCTCAAATACGATTCACATTAATTTTCAAGTTATGACCTTTTTGCTACACGCACAAAAAGGATATAAAACGTTAGTGGGGTCTAATTTAAACTTAAATACCAATATAAACAAATGCATATAACATAACTCCTCGATAGTATAGTATTCCTACATGTATATAGAAAAATCTACGACAAAGCGACTCTATCATGTGCTTCAACTATAAATTATCAAGTATAGACGTAAAAGACAACTATAGACAAAATAGTAAAAAGTACTAGTGGCTATAATGTAAAAACCGGAATCTAAATTCTCACATAGTGTAAAATCCTCGGTAGTATAGTGGTCAGTATCCCAGTTGCTCGTCAACCTTCGTAGGAGTCGGACGTGTCCTAAGCGACCCTTCCTACCTGCGAGTTCCGAGTGCGAATTAGCCTGTGCTTAAACGTTACCGTGCGATTAACAGTGTCGCGTACAAAACTGAACAGTGCAGTGTGCATCTCTATCTTTATAAAGATAGTTAATTATTTATTTAAAAACCTAGACATTGTAATAATCAGTTAATATAGAAAATAGTGATAACCAACAAGGGGTGCTATCCCCTAGCCAAGGGATTCCGACGACAGTCGACCATGTAACAACTAAAGACTCAACAAAGGATCTTGTTAAAATAATAAAACAAAGAAATATTTTGAGTCACGAAAACGTGGCGCTTTTAGCCCACGTTACTAAATCCCTGGCGGGCAAAAACAGCCCAAAGAGACTCAACCCCAAACCAAATCTTCTATTAAGAAGAAGCGCAGAAGAAGGCCTCAAGATGAAGTCTACAAAAGGGAAATCCGGTCAATCATCGAAACAGCAAGAAGCAGATATGAAGCCATCATACGAGGACCTCCTGAAAATGATTTCTAGCCTCAACGAAACGATAGCTAACCTATCGAAGCAACTCGGTGAGGCGCAGAAATCGAAGAACACCAACGGGGAATCCCCAGTAATAAAGACAAAGGTACCCGAGGTATCAATGGAGACCGCGGAAAAACCCAGGCAAACAGTACCTGCTCCGACCGAATGGACGACCGTCATACGGCCCAAGCGTAAGGGTAACGCCGTCAACGCCACCACTTCATCCCCCACGACCAAGGTTGATAACTCTGTAAAGACTACATCGACAACACTAGCAACGCCAGGAAAAAGACCCAAGTTCGGAAACCAGGTAAATGTTTCCAAACCGGTATTTAATAATAACAAACCCCCACCAATCGTAGTTTACAGCAACTCTTGCAAAAATACAATAAACTTAGCTTCAACAATTACTAAAGATTTTTACACAAAACGCATTAATAACTCCAAGCACCTCTTGCACATGGACTGTGTATCCTCCTACAAAGCAGCTTGCAATATCCTAAAAGAAAACAACATTGAATATTTTACTTATACACCGAAACAAGAAAAACTAACGACAATTCTCTTGAAAAATCTAGAAGGTGATTTCGAACCAGAAATAGTCCTAGAGCAGCTCATTAATAAAAATATTGATAGCGTAGAATTTAAAGCAGTCAAAAAATTTACAACACAACGATCGTTGAAAGAAGGTAGAAACCTCCCAATCTACTTAGTACAAATGTCTCAAAATAGTAAAATCAACAACGTCACCAAAATCAAAACTTTATTACACTCCCTAGTATCTTGGGAAAAATTAATCAAAAAGGATCGCATCCAGTGCAAGAGGTGCCAACGCATCGGTCATGTTGCCTTAAACTGCAACCTGAACTATAGATGCGTTAAATGTAACGAACCACACAATCCCGGAGAATGCCCTCGCACCAGCAACATAGATACCAAACCTTTCTGTGTAAACTGTCAGCAATATGGTCACCCAGCTTCCTATAGAGGATGTCCGAAAATAAAAGAAATAAAACAAAAAATTGAAGAAAAAAAACAAAACCTGAAATTAGAAAAAGAAAGAAAAGAAAAATTAGTCAATAACTTTGTAAATCCAAGTATTTCATACAGCGCGATAGCATCAAACAACAAACACCTACAAAACACTCAACAGCCAAAACTTTCACCACCTCAACAAAACTCCAACACAGCATCACACACGTCATTGTTAGATGAAATCAAAAATATCATCGCCGTTACAATCACCTCGTAGATCTCACAGCTAGCAGAAAATATTGCCGCAAACACCAATCGTATCGACATCATAGTAAATGCATTAGAAATCGATATCTAAAACAATGCAACCCATAACCCAACGGAATACCATCAATGAATTACTCCTCCGCGAACTTAACATAATTCAAATCAACGTTAATTCCATAATTACGAATGAAAGAAGAGCCACTCTCACAGATTGTCTGAATAAGCACAAGCCAGACGTAGTCTTATTATCCGAAACAAAATTAAATCATATCCATAAAATTAGTTTTAAAAATTATCATTTCATACGAAGGGACAGGTTAAACTCCAAACAAGTAGGAGGTACGGGCATTCTAATTAGAAAAGATATTAAATTCAGAAACATTGAAATAAATAGTATCGCGAATAGCGTCTGCTTCGAATCAACAGCCATAGAAATCAAGTTTCAGAATAATAATTCACTTTACCTTATAGCAGCATACGCCACTAGCAATTGCAAAAAGGAATTCATGATGGAATTTAAATCAGTATTTGACTCCCTGGAATTGTTTAAGCCGGACAAGTATTATTTGTTGGCCGGAGGCTTAAATGCTAAGCACCATGCGTGGGGAAATTCCATAAACAATAGTCGCGGAGTCTCGCTTAACAAATGGTTTTTAGAAAATCAAATCACCTTCAAAACATCTCTCTACAGAACAGCAGTCCCATCGTATCCAAAAAGCGGTGCGTTTATCGACCTCTGCTTGGCGGATAACAGAATCAAATTCCACAACATATCTGCTCCTAATTTACTCAACTCCTTCCAGTACGACAGTGACCATAGAGCGTTCATAATGACAATATCCATCCCATCGTTAGACTTCTTAACATTCGAGCAAGCAACATCAAACATAAAATACAGTTTTAACAAAACGGACTGGACAAAATACGAATCATTCTTAATCGAAAACGACGACATCGACATACCAAACGAGAGAAACCTTTCGACAGACGAGATAGACAACTACATAGAAAAAATGAACACAAACATACTTAATGCCATTGATTTCGCAGTTCCGCGCATTGAGGAAAACTTCAACTCACCGGACAAATACATAACACCAAAAATAGAAAAGCTTCGCAAACGTAAAAGCCACTTAATCACACGAATGAACAGACTCTCGCGAATTGAAAATTACACCGCAGACAACAAACCGGAAATAGACGCATTGAAAAAGGCACTTTCAAAAATTAGAAACGAAATCAAAATAGCATTTCAAGATAGCGTTAGCAATTACTGGAAAAACCGAATATCCAAAATTTCACTGCACAAACCACACGAAATGTTCCCTTCAATAAATAATATATTTAGAGCCAAAGACAGTCACGACATTGCAACACTCAAAATCCCTTCAACACACGCAAACCTTTTAGACAAATCGGACATTAACATCAATCACCTACAGAAAGACGCAAACAATACGGTATTAATTACAGACACACAGGACAAGTTAGATATACTAGGTACACATTTTTAATCGGTTCACACAAAAAATCTTCACATGGGTAAAGAACAACACGCCAACATAATAAACCAAAAAGTAGATAACCTAAAACAAGAAATACAAAACGCCTCCACACTATGCACATTCAATGCCACAAACACCGCGGACAATCCCGACGAAGACAGCATTCCTCCAAATTATTTTACATCCCTCTATACCCTCAAAAACACCTTTAAAAATCTAAACAACAAAAAATCATCCAGTTTTGACGGTATTCCCAACATAGCCCTGAAACATCTGCCCCAACGTTATATATACAAATATGCTATTATTTTCAATAACTGTCTAAACGCATCGTATTTCCCCACAATTTGGAAGACAGCCAAATTGATTACGATCAAAAAGAAAGGCAAGGACGGTAGTGATCCGAACAACTACCGACCGATAAGTCTACTTCCGAACATTAGCAAAGTCTTCGAAACGACAATAAATAATGCAATTGTTAGCTTTTGTAAGTCCAAGGATATAATACCAGAGACACAATTCGGTTTCCGCCATAAGCACTCCACAATTCATGCAGTCACAAAATTTACGTCAGATATTTGTTGGGCCAGAAACGCAGGAGACTGCGTTGCGGCTCTATTCATAGATTTAGAGAAAGCTTTTGATACAGTCTGGTTAGATGGGCTCTTCTTCAAACTCCTTAAAAAAGAATTCCCGACACATCTAGTCAAAATTATTTGGAACATGCTCCACGACAAATTATTTTACGTAGTAAACGGTCAATTTTCGTCCAGGAAAGCCTTCAAAGTTAAAAACGGATTACAACAGGGTACAGTAAATTCTCCGATTTTATTCAATATCTTCATCAGCGATTTATTAAAATTATTCGGTCTTAATAGTGATAACGATAAAAAAGCAATAGCCTTTGCAGACGACCTTTTAATTTACATCCGGCACAATAAAGCATCCAAATTACAGTCACTTCTTCAGGAAATCCTTAAAAATATCCAACATTATTTTAACACGTGGAAACTAATGATAAATATAAACAAATGCGAAACCATCCTATTTAGACCGTACATATCTAAAATCTCAGATGCTAACAGTGACGTACGCAAACACGCAGGCAAATTTCAAATCCTTGACAGCCAAAACACAAACAATAAAATTCCACACAAAGAAATCGTTCGCTACTTAGGCATACACTTAGATTTTAAACTGAATTACAACCAACACATAGACATACAAATAGACAAAGCACAGAAAGCCTTCATAGCCCATAAGAGACTATTTTATTCTAAAGACCTCGATAAATGCGTAAAAATTCTTTGTTACAAGCTCCTCATCAGGCCCATACTAACGTACGGCAGCCCCATCTGGTACAACATCAGCCCAGGAACCATGGAGAAGCTTCGGATATTCGAAAGGAAATGCATCCGAGCCTGCCTCAACCGATACCGGACACCAGAATCTAACTACACCAAGAGGATTAGCAATTACAAATTATATGAAGAAGCCAAACTCATCAGGATAGACTTATTTATTCTCAAACTAATCAGAAACCACTGGCCCAACATTCACCAAATTACAACAAATAGCCAAATATTCAGCTCCGTTTATCCGAACCCACTGTATTTCGCGAACACCATACTGACAGGATATACACCACCCGAATCTTTCATTTACTTAGACAGCGAAGGTTATATTCAAAACTCCAGGAATATCCCCCTAATTTACCATGTATTCCGAAAAACTTACGACAAGACAATTACATACGACAGAAACCTAAACTTTGACGACCCTATCATGCGTTTCAATTATAAATTATCAACCATAGACATAAAAGACAACCATAGACAAAATACAAAAAGATACTGGTGGCTATAATCTAAAAACTGAAACCTAAATTCCCACATAGTGTAAAATCCTCGGTAGTATAGTGGTCAGTATCCCCGCCTGTCACGCGGGAGACCGGGGTTCGATTCCCCGCCGGGGAGGATATAATTTTTTCATATTTTGTTATTTTTAATAACATAAAAAGTGTAGTGTAATTTAATAAAACTTTCTTACCCCTTCTCTTACCCCTATTCCCTCATTCCTCTTTCCCTTTTATAAATATCAATGTTTGCATAGTTTTTGCCAATTTCTATGTATAGTGTAATGTTGTATATAAGTAATTAAGCTTAGTATAAGATGTACATAATGTAGCATTAAGGGCAATGTATATATAAAGCCAACTTGTAGATAGTGCGTGTTCCATAAAGGAGCCTTTTATCTTGTTAAGTTTTTTGTTGTTATACCTTTTTTTGTGCGTTTAGGTTTATTGCATTTTGTATATATTATTTATTGGCAATAAACGTACTGTTACAAAAAAAAAAAAAAAAGTGGTCAGTATCCCCGCCTGTCACGCGGGAGACCGGGGTTCGATTCCCCGCCGGGGAGGATATAATTTTTTCATATTTTATTATTTTTAATAACATAAAAATTGTAGTGTAATTTAATAAAACTTTCTTACCCCTTCTCTTACCCCTATTCCCTCATTCCTCTTTCCCTTTTATAAATATCAATGTTTGCATAGTTTTTGCCAATTTCTATGTATAGTGTAATGTTGTATATAAGTAATTAAGCTTAGTATAAGATGTACATAATGTAGCATTAAGGGCAATGTATATATAAAGCCAACTTGTAGATAGTGCGTGTTCCATAAAGGAGCCTTTTATCTTGTTAAGTTTTTTGTTGTTATACCTTTTTTTGTGCGTTTAGGTTTATTGCATTTTGTATATATTATTTATTGGCAATAAACGTACTGTTACAAAAAAAAAAAGTGGTCAGTATCCCCGCCTGTCACGCGGGAGACCGGGGTTCGATTCCCCGCCGGGGAGGGTTTAATTTTTTTTCTTATTTTTATTGTTCTCCATAATGTAAAAATTTTATCAAATTTTAATAAAGTTCCATAACCCTCTTCTTTACCCCATCCCTCCTTCTACTTCTGTTCGTTTCTGATATAACAACGATTACATATATAGTTTTAGCCGTTTTCCATATATAGTTTTAGCCGTTTTCCATATACAGTATTGATTCGTAATAAGCAACTCGCCTGGGTCTAGCCAGTTGCTTGTTACGAATCAGGTATGCTATTCGGCTTGCTTTTGTTTTTTTAATCGCTATGTGTTCGAGTGAGAAAGCATTATACATTCTGTCCTCCTTCCACTAAACCCGTTCGGTCGACCGTGAAAATTTATGACTTCTCCGGTTTCACGGACCTCTCACTCAGCGGACGACTTCAAACAAAGAAGGAGGGATAGAAATTTGCTAGCTACGAATCATAAAACTGTTGCTTGTTACGAATCAATACTGTAGTACGTAATGTTGACATATAGGTAATTAAACTTAATGTAAATTGTGCATAATGTAACATGAAGAGTGTTAAAGGCACAGTTTATTTTTATAACATGGACGGGTCTTTTGCCGATTTAGAATTTTTAATTTTCTTGCTACGAAACATTAAGATTTATAGTCAGGAAAAAACTAAATTATGATTCGAGGTTTACTTCCCTTTTACAGTCTTCGGCAATATCATAAAACGGTACGCATAAATATTCGAACGGTACATACTACCCGACGAGAACTTGGGGTGTTTCCATAACATGTGCCAGAGGAGAGGGCAGAGCAACCCCCGGCAACACCTACAACTCATGATTGGTCAGTGATATTTGCCCACCTTAATTTTGTAATCACCTCCAAACATACCTTCACTGTCAAATATTTTATAAAAAGCCACGGAACGATAGTTTTAAGTCAGAATTCTTGTTACATCAGACCAGAACACTTATAAATCATTAAAGTAGAAAGACAACGTCGGTATTTGCTCTATAATTAAAAAAACTTCAATACGCCAGTACAGACGAATTTAACGAATATATATATACAGGGTGTTCGGCTACTGGTGGGCATAATTTTAAGGGGTGGTAGCTGGGGTGATTCTGAACAACTTTTTCCTTTACCAAAATGCTGGTTAAAGCTTAGTTTTTGAATTATTAAGGAAAAAAACACTGACCAATCAGAGCGCGAGAATAGCGCGCGCCCAGACGCGAGAGCGACAGCTTCGAGCTTGACGGCTGAGCGTGATCGTCAACAAGCACGTTTGCACCATGACAATGTAATTGCTAACAGAAAACCACTACGTGAAAGTTAAATCAAATAAAGAATAAAGCAATTAAAAATAACATCCAGTTATGTATTATTTACAGATAGGGGATAAACTAATTATTTGTTATTAACTTAAACCAAGTACATCGAATTTGTTCGATATTTGTATTCGTTATTCGAAAGGAATGCAGAATAAAATATCGAAGATGGTTGTTGTCGCTTGTTACAAAGATGCAAAATAACAAATGTATTAATACTTATCTATTTTAAATTCACAAAATGTGTAGAAATAATTTAAATCAAACTCACCTATTGTTTAAACATAATCCTGCTTCGGTGAAAATGTGTTGTCGTGACTGGGTCATTTGATCGGGCCTGACCTTCCGTAAAAAAAGATATACGCCGCAAAACAGCTGATGTCGAGGCTAGGTCAATGAACTCACTTTATTTCACGTTTCACTGCAGCATGTTACTGTCATTTTTCACTAATTGTTGAATGTAATAACCACAAAGCAAGAACGCTAATGAAACGCGTGAACAATTATTCATAAACAACTTGACCGATATCTCATTTTCTTTTCGATGTTGAATACTGGACGCTATATCCTGAATTGCCGATCGCAACACGACGAACATCCTCGACGGAAAAAAAACACGTGCGAGCGTCTACGCCGCGACGCAACAATTCCTCGAAAAACAATATTTGTCATTGGGAAGAGAGAGAAAGACGAATTGAAGGGGTCACCCCGATCATGTTACGATCGCCAGTTTAGGACAAAACGTTCGAAGCCGAACATTAACAAGAAAAAAAATAATCGCTAAAGTTATTTTTGAATAATCGTTTCCACGTTCTCGCTTGTTTATCCACCGTTATTACATTAGTGTTAGAAACACCGAAGAATAAAATCCTGTGAGTGGGTGAGGAGAAAATCAAGAACACTGAAGACTCGCGTTGGATACTTTTAAAAATGCGTTTATTCGCTTGTTGTCGCTCTGCGTTCGGGAAAGTTCTGCCCTGGTCCGCTTCCGCTGTCCCTACAGCGTCGTCCGAATTTCCAACGTCAAGCGGTGGGGGTGACGACAGACAATGTCCAGGGCCCTGTCGACAATCCTACGTCGCTTGCCTTGCAGGAATATTTTTCCCGACGCCTTACATCAGGAAGAAATTTAACAGTGACAACAAAATATGGCAGTGAAAAGTGATAATAAAAAATATCAACGAAGTAAAGTTCCCTGACCTGGTTGTGACATCAGCTGTTATGCGATCTGCATCTTTCTTTACGGAAGGTCAGGCCCGATGAAATGACCCAGTCACGACAACACATTTTCACCGAAACAAGATTATTTTTAAACAATAGGTGAGTCCGATTTAAATTATTTCTAGATGTTTTGTAAATTTAAAGTGGGCAGGTTACATTTGTTAGTTATTAGATTTAAAATCTTTTCTGACGAATAGAAAAGTTATTTGTCCTTCAAAATGTGCGAATTTGTTGTTTTGTATTTTTATAACGAGAAACAAGAACAATTTTCGATATTTTATTCCTTATTCCTTGGTGACTAACTCGCTTTTTATTTGTGCTAACCACCCTTGTAGCTTTGGGTGTACTTCCACCCCTGCCACGAGCATGTTGGAAGGTAAGAGGGCGTTTCCTAAATTTGCTTGTCTTATCCCTTCCAGTGCGCTCGTAGTTTGTTAAGTTCTCGGGTAAAATGGTCACTGGTGGACACATGTTTGAGGTATTGAAACAATCCCTTGTAATAAAAATTTGTTAAAAATCGCAATCGTCATTGAGCTGTAAAGCTCAACGGGAAATTCCAGCTATAATGTTATGATAGTACCGATTTTTAAGTTCGAGTGTATTAGAGTTTTAACCGCGAAACGCACGTGCGTATAGATCGAAGGAAACAAATTAAATAAATCAATTTGTGTCACAGTACACACAGAATATGCATGTTATACTTTTTTAATTAACAGTAAAATCAACATAGTTGAAAAATATCGTTCAAAAGACAATTTGTACTCTTTACTTTCTTAACGTAGCCATACTTCTTGAAGACGAAAACCAACTAAACGACTAAAACGTGTCTACCAACTGTTACGAAAATTATTTGCTCTCGTGTCATTGCTGCCAACAGAGTAGACTGTTAGTTAAACAATGCTCACCCAAACCGGCTAACATTGCCGTTCGCGTGGCCTAGTTATAGGTAGGCCTGTATGTCAAATTGACAAATAACAAATTGCTTTGTTACCTTCTGGTATCTCGAACATTGGCAATAAACGTACCAGGTAGTATCCGCTCCTGTCACACGGAAGCCCGATGGTCGACTCCCCGTTGGGAAATTATATATTTTATTTTTTTACACATGAAATACTTTTTATAGTTTATGATTTTTATAAACATTTACACCTATCGGTTAAAATTAGTGTTACAATATATTATAATCTCTATAGTTGTCATAAAAATTACAAAAATATGTACATATATTTAAACTACCCGGATTTACACTGTACTCTATTTACACGACTTCACTTGTATGTGCGTCGTCGTGTCGATAATAGTAGTGACGGTCAATGACGCTTAGAATTAATTAAAATTCTCGATGGTTGGGATTAAGTGGACTGTATGTTTGAATCAGTTAACTTCGAGTATAACTAAAACTGTACTTTATTTGCTATCAAATGTTTAGCCACGCGACTGGTACTCGTACTTGTATGAATGTTTGTGTGAATGCTGTATGAAACTTGTTGTTACAATGTTTGTCCGAAGCTTTTCCGCGTTTCAGGAAAGCTCGGAGTAGGCGTACACACTTCCTCTAACTTGGAAGGGATAACAAATTGAAGCTTACTATTGGCTTGACAAATTTTGAGTGGAAATGGTAAAACCGTAACGTATGAAAGTCTGGTTTTTCCCCAAAATGACCGTAACGAGTAATAAACCTAAGGAGTACCTCGACATGAATGGAAACTGCAAACAAAAGACTCTACGGCTAAGGCTAAGGGTTCTGACACCAGATGTGACTGACAATAAATCAAGAAAAAACTCACTAGAATGTAATGACTCCTTGGGTCCTATTTCTGTTACGAGTCAAGAACTATTGAAAATAAACTGAACCTATTTCTAAACGAAGGTAAAAACCGTTAACTATTGTATTGTCCAAAACTTGGATTGAGGTCTAATCCTCTCGTTGCAATATATGTATATTCTAAGACCTAACATCACTTTTACACGGTTTTTAAATTTACCCCCCGTCCGGATTGAGAGGATCCGCGATACAGTAATCATTCTTCATAAGCAAAAATGTCCTTGACGATATAAGCAAAAATGTTATATTCACCATAAAATGTTATGTTAAATTTTTGGATAAATTTTTTAATTTATACTTCTTGCTTCTTTATGTAAAATGAATTCCATATATATATACCTTTATATTTTTATCATTTTTATCATATAACATATATATATCACTTTCTGTATACAATAAGAAATACAGAAACGCTGTAGTGTCCGAATATTGATGCGACTAACTGTATATTACAAAGTACAAACATGGTCTACATTAACCTAGTCACTTCTGAATAAATTAGAATGCAACTACTGTCCAAATAAATAGTAGGTATAACGAGAGGCGACACTCTGACGAAGAAACTGCTTTTAGAGAGAGACGAAATAATCCGACCAATTTAAATGCCGGTACGGAAATCGAGCGTGGTGAGAATACGCTTTTGGCAAGATACTACGAAAGCCAAGAATTTATGGCACTTCTTCCTAAATTATTTTCTGTCTTTTGTTATTTCGACGCTGTAGCACGTCCCAGTAGCATGGAACATTCTGTATTAATATTTGTAATCTTTATTATAAATTAATTTCTATTTGAAATATACTGCCAACCCGTATGATTGAAATTAATTCTTTCGAGCCTCGTTCAATATTGTACCTGATGTGTTTATTAATTATTATGTTTCTATACTAAATTATAACTATGTTCCTTACCCAAAGGACTATTCCAAATTGGAGACTACTCTACTGCGGTGCATAACTATAGCACCATCTACTTTTTTAGTACTTCTGTAGTTCAGAGTTAAAATGCAAAAAATCAACTGCAGGATCTGAAATGATATGGGACGCAATAAATTTTACATTAAGTCTTATTGAAGTTGCTCTTCTATACAAAACGATACAATCCAAATTCCGATTTTCGCTTGTTGCGTAACTATAGCACCAATGTTATTAAGTTGACTTCTCTCCATCCAGTTCAACAACAAACTCACTGAAGTTAAATAATTGCATTCTTTATTTGAATACGAGTTAAAATTGTCAAAACTCTCTGTTAAATAATGCCACGTGGTAGATATTTGACCGAAGAAAAGGGTAAAATTTTGGCGTTTATGGAGGAAAACGTTGCTGTTCGGGAAATTGCTCGTAGGCTAGGGCGCTTACGTAAAGTCGTTCTGAATTTCTTAAATGATGCAGTTAATTATGGTAATAATAAATAGGGTGGTCCAAAGAAAAAACTGAATCCCCGTACCGAACGAGTAATTGTAAAAGCAGCCAGTAACAGTCTAAAAACTGTAACCAAATTAAAAATGAACTCAATCTGAATATTTCACGGTGGACAGTACGTCGAGTTTTAAAAAAACTTCGAACGAACGTCGAACTTCTCGATCATTGCACGTTGCCGGGCGGCGATTTTGTTACTCGATCTTCTTTATTTTCTCTCTGTGTGTTCAATATATTCTGGAATAGCTAAGACGTGGATTGTGCTGGTTGTTTGAGAGAGAACATCAGTTCATTTCTTAATTTAAATATAATTGCTGTGTTTTATTATTTAGATTATTGTTAATACTTAAACTTGCTTCCATAATCCAAAATTGTCAACCAGATGTGGATAGTAATAAACTAAAAATACTCGATAAAATGTAACAACTCCATGCGTGTTATTATTGCTATGGGTAAAAAATCTATTGATTTGTAACTGTACGAAGTGTCGAAAAAACTAAAAATGGGACATTATTGTGCAGATAGAAAACTTGGGTTGCAGTTTAATTTCCTTGCTATGGTATTATATTCTAAGGCTTAACAGTGAGCCTATGCATACAAGGTGTTCGACTACTGGTGATAATTTCAAGGCGAAGTAGCTGTGATGATATTGAACAACTTTTTTCTTTACCAAAATGTTGATTGAAGCTTAGTTTTTAATTATTAACAAGAAACGCTGGTCAATCAGAGCGCGAGAATAGCGCGCGACCAGACGCGAAAGAAACAGCTTCAAGCTTGACGACTGTTCGAGCGATTTCGTCCTTGCGAAAAGTGGGATACGGAAGGATTAGAAATTCAGCTCTGATTAAGAGAAAGGCCGGTTCTCCAACGAACTTTAAAAATGTATTGTCATAGGAAAGTGTTTATAAAAGTACAATAAAGTCACAAAGGATTAAATAACAGATATCTTTAATTGTAACGTAAAACTAGGTTTTTAAAGTCTTAATGTCACATTTTGAAGGAAAAATAACTTTTCTATTCATCAGAAAAGATTTTAAATATAATGACTAACAAATGTATTAACACATGTGTACTTTAAATTCACAAAGCTTGTAGAAATAATTTAAATCAGACTCACCTATTTAAAAATAATCCTGCTTCGGTGAAAATGTGTCCTCGTGGCTGGGTCATTTCACCGGTCTTGACCTTGCATAAAAAAAGATACATACGGCATAACAGCTTGTCGCGGGTAGGACAATGAACTCACTTTATTTCGCGTTTCACTGTAACATTTTACTGTCATTTTTTACTAATTACCTAATGTGATAACCACAGAAGGACACAAATGAAAACGCGTGAATAATTGCTCATCAAAATCTTTAACAATTTCTCACTTCCTCTACGACATTGAACACCGGATACTGCATCCTGAACTGCCGATCGTAACGCGATCAACATCCTTGACAAAAAGAACATGTGCGAGCTACTACACCGCGACGCAACAATCCCTTGAAAAACAATGTTTGATACTGGAAAAAGAAAGAAAGACGAATCGAGAGGGTCACACCAACTGTCTTACAATCGCCAGTTTAGGACAAAACGTTGGAAGCACAACGTTAAAGAAGAAAAATTTTGGCAAAAATGGGCAAAAATTGCAAACTGTGAAGGCTTGTCATTCCTTAAAAAATTCGAAACCGGCAAAATGATGACTTAAACCCCCCTTAATTTCACATGGACTACAACATATTTCGATTAGAGCAAAATCGGAGATGGTGACTTCCAAAAGTGATCCACTTGGCGTGGAATGACCTCAAAGTGAATTAATGAGGTAGCTTATAGACATTTGGTACATATTCAATTATTAGATTTTAAATATGGCACTGTTCAGTATTAGGAATACTACTCTACATGTGATCCCTTTCATCTATTTTTGTTTATCGTAACAGACAGTTATGTACCACATCTGGAGAAGCACTTCCATATCAAAATGTTCCATTTCATGTTTTATTGGCATTTGGTACTAACGTCAACTCTTTTAGCTTCCTGTCAACTAACCCACTGAATTCCATCAGACCCAGACAATTTAAAATTACTTTCATCGCTGAAAAGACACACTGAGGATTAGTCGCATCTTGACCAATTCGAATATTTGCGGGTAAATTGAAATCGGGCTGTCTTATATTTCTTCGAGATTAATAACTTATTCACTCTATCTATATCTTTTGTATTAGATGAAAGAGCATTGTTCAAGTACTTATATTTAACTTATCTGTATTAATTAAACTCACATAAATTTCTATCGTTCTCCGTCGTGCATCAGCTGCTAATCGTATTTCCCTGTTTTGTCTAATGGACGTTTTCTTCTTGCTCAACCAGAATTGGAAAAATAATCTAAATGACTCAATTCTTGAAGTTGCTTTTTTATGCCATTGTGCTTTGGAATGTTGAATACTTGCAAAATTGGTTCCTGCAATTAAAGGCTTTTGTAACCTGTTCTTTGATATATTTTACTGAACTTTATCTTCGCACTATCTGAGGAAAAGTAAAATAAACCTGTAAACTGAATATTTCACGCGTACATATAGATATAAGAAACTCATAAACGTCTACAGAAGTGCAGTTCATAAATTTATTTTGCGGATACGATATAACGAAACCGTAAACTCATATTAAGATAAACCTCAGCGTAAAAATCGCAAGTTACGAGTTCTTAAGTGCTGGAAATTCCGGTCAAAGCTGTACGACAAGTTTTCAGTTGAGACTTATCTTGCTGTGTGTATAAATGACATTAATATTAGATATAATATTGTTATCTGCTCGCGGTTACCTCAAGAGGTATTCGAACCTTGTAGGAGTTTTCCATGCGTGTGCCGGCAAAAAAGAACTATCGAAGGTTCAAAGGACCACCCTAATACTCGGCAAAGATTGGAAGGTATTGCCTTGTAGTGTGCATATTCTCAACTATTGATTTGCACAAGTGCTCTATGAACGATCAACTAAATTCTGTGACTAACTGTATTTTATGGTTATCGAGGTAATTCTTTGGATAACTAAGTGATTCTGTCTGAGATGTGTAAAATTATGGTCGACATCACCTTGTTCCTGACGGGAGAGAAACGTTTCGATAGCTTTAGAAAATTGCAAATTTGTTCCACTCTTAATTGCAAATTTAATTGCAAAGTTCCGCTCTTTTTGGGTTTTCCCACTCGTCGATTTTTAACTAATAACCCGCCGTGTTTCGACTCTTGACCGTGGCAGGCAATAAAGTCAAGAACCGAGTTAACCTTGACAAAACATGCCAAAACTAACGGGCTAAAGAGTTAGAAATGCTGGTACCTGGCAACCAAATGTGGACAATGAACGAAAAACTACATTAAAAGTCGCGGGTCTTCATGGTTTTCCTGAGTCTACGGCTGCCACGGAACGGTCTACAAAGTTCTCAAGGCGATCAGTTGTAAATTATAAAGGAACGAAGGTCTTACGGCTAAAAAAATCTAAATCTATACAAAAGTATAAAACCCATAACTGAATATATACAAAATCTAAAATATATGGCAGGCCTTAACATATATACTTATACGTAGTTTTTCTCGTCTCTTCCAAGTTAACCTTTTATTCGGGTGGAATTTTTTGGACACAACTTCAGTAGTCATCGTTCGATAAGAGGTCTATTTTATAATTTCGTTATATGTCTGAGATTACATCTGAAAATCTAGCCAGGGCTGTATGAGAAAAAGATTCGCAAAGTGTCAACATGCTATATACAGGGTTTGCCCGGAAAGTAATGCAATTTATTCATTTCCGCCATTTTTCCTGGTCCGAACATGTTCGGACTTGTTGGAATATGTGGAGGGGACTCTTATCTTCATATCTTTGCAACCTCAACCTGATCCGCGCTCCGAAATCGTCAGAATCGTAGTAAACGTAAACCTATTATTTGTGCCCGTGTCACGACGCGTAATGGAGAAAAATATCGAACAACGTTATGCGATTAAATTCTGCGCTAAGCTGAATAAAAGCCTCGCCGAAACCAACCAAATGATTAAGGCGGCATACGGGGACTCTACTCTTTCCTATTCTCAAGTTTCCAGATGGTTAAATTTGTTCAAAATCGGTCGGGAAAACGTGGAGGATGACTTCTGCTCTGGACGGTCGACAAGCACCACTATTGACGAAAATATTTCCCGTGTTCATGAACTTCTTAAGAGTGATCGACGACTGAGTGTTCGAATGATCGCAAAGACTCTCAACATATCGAAAACAACTGTGCACAACATTGTACTCGAAAAGAGATCGCCACTAAGTGGCAGCTGCACCACGACAACGCTCCCAGCACTACCGCTCTGCGCGTTCAAGAATTTCTAGCCAAGCACAGCTTGGTAACGTTACCACAGCCCCCTTACAGTCCTGACATGGCTCCAGCAGATTTTTTCCTGTTCCCGAAGATCAAGTCTGCCCTCAAAGGATTCCATTTTGGAACCATAGAAACGATTCAAACCGCCGTGACGAAGGCATTAAACGAGGTCCCCATTAACGGCTTCCAGGATGCGTACCGTGCATGGAAAAGTCGCTGGCAAAAGTGTGTTGAAGCCCAAGGGAAGTACTTTGAAGAATTTTAAAGATTTATATCAATAACATAAATACATTTTTTTTACGTACTTAATTGCATTACTTTCCGGACAAACCCTGTATGAGGCATGTTAAACTCGTTTACCATCAAGGGTTACATTAAGTGTGATACATAGATCAGACCGGAAGCTGATTTTATTCATGTATGTATTTATAATGTTTATTTTTTCAAAATCTAGTATAGGCAAAGGTTATATAATGATATTGATTACTGTTTATACAACAATACTATATAACAATATGTTTATATGCATATAACGATACATGTATTAGGCCGCGGACCACTTGTCGGTGAACCGCATGCGGCTTGCAGGCTATGTGTTTGACGTGCTCACTGTATGCAACATACTAAAACGGAACCCTAAAACAGAATTCAATATACGATCCTGAATGGGACAAATTAACTACCATTTTGCATTAGCCTACTTTATCAGGTCCTTATGTTGTGGTGCCAACCATATTTATGATTTATATCATGTTTCAATACTTTTATGCACTTAAATGTAAATGTTGGGGTTTACAGAGTAATATACGCAGCAGGTTTAACTACACGAAAAACATATATTCGTTTATTTAATATATATATATAGGAGTATATAGGAGTATATAGGATAATATATAGGAGTTAACGGAAATTCTAAGCAATAACAGATATTCTATTTGCACGCTGTTACACTCTCTTTGTTTTGTTCGCCAGGTCGATTCGATTTAAACTAAAACTGCTATTGCCTGATGTTTACATATTTATATACAGCCATGACTCTAGAATGTTCGAGACGTTGCAATAAAGACTAATAATTTTGAATATCCCGAACAGTAAATGTAACTTATTTTGGTAATTGTATAAAAACAGTTCACTGATTTCGATGAATCTGAAATATGTTATAAAACTCAACATTTTGAACAACTTATTCTTATATATATAATAGCCGCTCGGTTAAGTAATAATTAAATAGTAAAATAGTAATAAATAAATAATAAATATATAAAAGCAGCTGTTATTATTACAGTATATTTTGCGTATATCTAAACGCCTGTGACAGTATGTAACATTATTATAGTCGTCGTCATTGATCGTTAATTTTTAATCAGAAATCGATGAGGAAGAAATGCAACGTGGGTTCAGTATCCGCGAAACTTCTTTCCGCATCACGGCGTTAAAAGCATAAGTGAAGTTAGTATTACAAAATGAAGTTGTTCGAATTTTTTAAGCGGTACTCTTTCTATTTAATTACTGATTAAACTTAACTTATTTCAATGATCTGGAATTTGAACTTGTGTGACCGACGAGAGGATATTAATTTAACCTAACCTAACTTGACCTAATCCACTGATCAGCTAATTAGTCGGCATATTATAATCTGAATTGGTTGAGCAAACGTTTATAATCCAGTCGCCGCAGAATGTGACATTTTAACAATCTAACACGGCAAAGGTCAATTTCATTAATGTGTGCAATTTTTGGGAACATCATACATTTTAATTCTATAATAACCATATCTTATGAAAGTGTATGTGTTTATTGATAGAAACTGCCAAAAGCATTAAAAATCTTTAACTATTTTCATGTTAGTCATAGAAGTAATCGTGTCTCGTTCATTTAAGTTTATTTGTCAAGTATGATCTTTAAAAATTGTTTCTTGATCTAATATCAAGAGTCTTTTCTTGTATATGTTTTAGTTTGACTTTTGGAAGTTTATTTTTTTTAGTTTTCACTTTCGGAACCAGTTGTTTATTAACATTAAAATTATTGTAAGTTGATTGAAGTACATTCACAAGTCATCAGTAGATTTGTACACCATATAATACCAAATTCGTTCAACAAAGAAATGAAGATATATTTTAAGAGCTTTAAAATAAACAACAATTATTTTTCACAAGTTTACACTTCGTCCCTTACTTACAACTTTCAAAATATCTTTTACATGGCAATTTACGCTGTGCTTATAGACAACAGTTCGGAAAACAGTAATTTATTACCATCACCATGATATTAAATAAAATTAATTTATTTGTGCAGTAGTGTATGTATTCCAATATCTTTAAGGTACTCTAGGTTGTGCAAAAATACATTTAACATGAATTATAGACGTAATTATATAATAAATTTAATGAATGTAATATTTAAAAAAATATAATTGGTAATTTTAGTAAAAAGAAAGTACTAATTATTTGATTTATTTCATAAGAATTACACTGTTAGAAATGTTTTCAATACTAAGTTGCATTCATTCTATCAAAGAGCATAAATACGTTTATCTAAAGCTATTTAGAAATTAGTTAAGAGATAATATACTCAAATTTTATTATAACAGTCTGTACTTAATAGTATCTTATTTCTAGCGATTATTTCTTTACTAAATTTTTGTTGATTTTTGGTTTTCACTGATTCGCTTAATATAATGGCCTTTTCGATTTTACCTTTTCTTTATCAAAGCTTTTCCTGCTCGAACCCCTTCCTTTCATCCTTTTTCTTCTTCAAGCTTTATTATTTTCCAATTTTTTATGCCATTCTATGCTTACCTTTGATCATATTACTGATAGAATTTTCGCTTTATTTATTCTGCTATTCTACTAACTGAAATTTCAATTGGGGAATTAAAATGTATCAGTATGATTAAAAAAATATCGAGATAAATATTTCGGTTGTTATTAGTGATAGAAAGGAATGCGTCAAGCTAAACTTTTGCACTGATGAGTACATAATATGAGGTTAATAACCTTTTTTCAGTTGTAAAGATACAGCTCGCATGAATATATTTTGCTACGTATAATCTAGTTAGCTGTTTTAGGGTGCGTACAATTAACGATGGTACAAGATCATTGAGAATTGTCAAACGTTAACTACGATGGAAAATAGTTTACTTTGAGAAAATGATTGGACACTTCGGTATCCGTTGTTACATAATAGATTTTAGAAACTTGAGCCATACTTACTTAGGTCAACAGAATGTTAGAGGTCATAAGTACAGATAAGTACGAAGCGTACAACGTGACTGAATATTTGTTTACATTCAATAATTCGCACAAGTTAACACACGCAAGCGTTTGATTGGTTGCACGAAGTAAACTATTTTTCATCACAATTAATCTTTAGCGCATTTACCACTATACGCCACTGTACATGTTTTGAAATGCTATATTAAATTATATGTAAAAAGACGTAATATCAATTCAAAGAAATCTTCAGTTTTTTCTATTTATGTCTTTAAAGATATGGTTTGACCTAGTTTCTAGAAGTGACCCGTACGGTGACACGGGGCAAAACGCAAATAAGTACTAATTAGTAATAATTAACCAATAACAGATGATTATCATATATTTTGAAGGAGAGTCAGCGCCGATGATCTTGACACTAACATGATTTTGTATAAAATTTTTAACAAGTTAATCGGCTGTCTCCTATTTTTTTTTAAGATATTCGTGAAAAAATTTTTGCCTGTGTTGCTTGCTTCGCCAGCTCGAGAAAATCTAACCCAAACTAATACCAATCCGACAAACGAAATACACTACCGCTCAAAAGTATCCGGACACTTGCTTTTGTTCTATAAAACACAGTTTAACTTTGCACGAAAGGTATTTAGGGCTATTATATCAATTGTAATTATTATTATTATCTTTTTTGAGGTAGCATAACATAATAGAATTAATTTTTAAGTACAAATTATACAATGAGTGTGCGTAAGTAAAATTCCTGCCCAAAAATACGAAATCTAATGGAACGGTTTCGATGCTTAAAAGAGTCTTAATTTCTACTTTGTTTCATTTCTATGGTGCAGAACGAATTCAGAGAGTTCTTTGATATGTATCAAGTGTCTGTAAATTGTTGATGAGATGTTTATGTTCTCTCAATGGAGATACGAATGCAGGTAACGCTATGCGCACGACAGCTTCGGTTTAGTTTGCCTGTAGCTTCTTTTCCATCGAGACATGAGTTCCAAACGAGAATTATCAATAGAAAAACGTTCCAGTATTCTGATTCTTGCAGAAGAAGGATATGCAGTTAGGGAAATTACACTGTGTAAAAAAATTCTGAAATCAACAGTGCATGACACTATTAAAAAATATGCAACTAGCAGTGGTTGCTCATAAAAAAAAGGACAGGACGACCAGTGAAGACAACTAAATCCGAAGACCGATGTATTGAAACACTAAGCAAACGTAACAGACGTCTTAGAGCACCACACAGAAACAATGAGAAAACTTGTAGAAAGATTGCTGAGATTAGTGCAAGCGGTAATATCTAACCGCGGTGGATACATTGATGAATCTCGTATTTAAATGTAGTGTAGTATTGGTAAGTTCCACATACATAATTTCTAATTTCAAACGTTAAATATTTCATAAGCAACAAATAAAAATCGATTGTAGTCACTGTTGTAGATACTTAAATAACTTTTATGCAGCGCGAATACATATTTCGCACGTGTCCGGATACTTTTGAGCGGTAGTGTAAGTGAGCGATTGGGATCCGAATTTTGGTAAAAAATTGTTTTTAAACTTGTTTGTTCACTATGTTCGCGTGGGAGACAGGTATTACATTGAATTAAATGTTTTCCAGTAAGCAGGACATGCGATTTTTCCATTAGTTCTTATTCTATTGATTTTTTATTAATATTAAAAGAACGTAAGTAGACCTGCAAAATAAGAATTGATTACTTATAAAAAATTAGCATTTAACAGAAATAACGTTATGGTGTATCAAAAGTAGTAATCTTAAAACGCCGAAATTCAAAAATGGTAAGAGGCCATCGATTCAATTATTAGAAAAAGTTATGCAGAGTTGTCCTCAAGAATATGCAGTAATTCACAAAAGCACTTAAACATTTACCATGAAATACTGCATTAATTATAATAAGTATATCATACAACACAAATTTTGTTACTTCTTTCCCTATTATTGTTCAAACATTGATGTTCAATCGGGTTAATATCAGAACTTTGTGGTGGCGTGACCAACATGTGGCGGGTGTAGTAAATGATCGATTCCTTAAAGATTCCTGCAGTATGTTTAGGATCATTATAAATGTTCAAATGTATCAATCACTTCTACATTTTGTTATAAAATGTTCAAATATTTGTATTTATCTATTGTTCGTTCTATCAAAATTAAATTCCGGGTGTCATCCACTGGCATTCACTCCTCGATGTAACTAAATCATCGTCATGTTACATCGTAACATGCAAGTTATTTGTTTCCACCTCTGTACTTGCTTGTCTCGAAACAAAATTATGTCCGTCCGATCCAAAAACGTTAAATCTTGATTCATCTGAAAATATCACTTATTGTTAAATATAATATCACTAATTATTAAGTATAATATATACTTATTATAATTAATAAAGTATTTCGGGGTTAGGGTTCAAATATTTTCGTGAGTTATAGTATATAGAAATATAATTACTTTCTGTTACAATTATACAATTCTGTTACAATGTACTTCACGGTAAATGTTCAGCTACTTTTGTGAGCCACTGTATATGTCGAAATCAAGGTGCTCGGAACTATAGTACATAACTGTACTGCAGCAGTAGTACATAATTATTCGAAAAATGAATAAACGATCAACGATTAATTATTCATACGGTATGTTTATAAATAAAGTGGTATTCGAATAATGTCCAGCACTGATACCTATTATAATACTGTTAGCATTTCTATTTCCGGTGTTCGTCGGTCACGAAATACGTGCAAAGAAGGCCAAACGATCGAGCCGACCGATGGTGTCCGAACTATGAGTGTCGTGAATGCGATGCGGCCGAGTCAGTGACGTCATGTGTGACGTCTTCGGCGCGACTGGAATGACTGCGGTTGCTACGTGGACCGTTTTGGGCACACGTGAACTGTATGCTTATTGTTAATAGACTGTACCCAATGCAGCACATTAATAATCTTAAAACGATATATTTATTTAAAAAAGAGATTGACAAGAAGATTCTAGAATATTTGGAGAAAGTTTATTATATTACGTATTGCTATTGTGAATCAATCGAACTTGTTACATTACATAACAATTCGGGTTATTGTTGTGACTCACTTTATGATTGCATATTCTGATGAATGATGTATTTATATAACGCTATCTGCGAAATAATTCTTCTAAGAAAATTAAATAAAGTATCATTAATAATAAAATATTAGTAACATTAAAGTGCTAGTAACATTGTTAATACTTTACGTATTTTTTTCTGTGAACTTTCTCTTATAATTTGTTCTCGTACAAATATTTCAAGGCATGTACGAAATGACATATGAGAATTTTTAAAATAACATATTTTGTATTACAGTACCGTTATTTGTTTTTGCTATAGTATATTAATTGAAATATAACTTTATTTTAGTGTATGAATACATAAAACAAGAAAAAATTGTAGTTTATATAACATAGGATAAGATAAGTATACGTAACTGTGTTGTAAAACCATCTCGTTCAACTGGCTCAGTGGTCTAGGGGTATGATTCTCGCTTTGGGTGCGAGAGGTCCCGGGTTCAAATCCCGGCTGAGCCCAGTATTTTTTTTTTCATTCGTCAATTCAGTTTTTCAATTGTTTTATAAAAATAATAAAAAAATATTTTTAAACGAATAAAAAATATAAAATTATAGAAAAAATATAAATTAACGAAATATCTTTTTATCTTGTTGTTTGCAGATGTGCTATTTGTATGTAATTTTAAATATTTGAAATAAGATGTATGACGTATTTATAATGAAAGGCGTAATTATAAAGAAAGCAGTAATTACAATATTTTTTTAGTAATATAGATTAAAATTTTTTGCAACGACAAACGAAAAATTGAACGAAACAACAACTGGCTCAGTGGTCTAGGGGTATGATTCTCGCTTTGGGTGCGAGAGGTCCCGGGTTCAAATCCCGGCTGAGCCCAGTTTTTTTTCGTATATTTTTTAAACAATACTTAACAAATATTTTACCAATATAATTTAAGTATTATATTTGATATTTTACAAGATAGTTTAAAATTTGTTTACATAGTTTTAAGCAATAATTAATGTAGTTTTCACTAAAGTCATTATTTAACTCTTTATTATAGTCTTATTACATTTTGTTAAAAATGTACTATATTTTATTATCACATATCTAAATTTAGTTCAGCTTTTCTAAAAAAAAATATCAAAGTATTAGATTCAATTCTATAAATAGGTCTCGAGATTATTAATTCGTAAGTTCTCATTTTTGTAATATCAGGTAAAAACTGAAAGTTTAATAGATTATTTAAAAGGAATTGGAATTTGAAAAACGTTTTCATGAAATTAAATCATCTTTATATGTTTTCATAAATAAGGACATTCTCCTTTAATTTCACTCGCATTGCATCATATTTTAGTTGGAACTCCTTGATGTCAGGGCTTAGAACTGATCGATTGAACGTGAAGTTATGAACCTGGTTAATTACTTCAGTAAGAACAGATCTACGCAGATTTATTAAAAATAATAAAATTTATTATATGTATGTGCAAGCTTTCATCGTTACTTTAAAGCAATTTTCTTTATTTATAACCAGTAGAATAATTTTAATCAAAATATTTTTCCACCTTTAACTTAGAAGTCTTGTAAGTTAAACATGACTTGTATCTCTTAGAGTACAATGTTAAGTAAATGCAACCGTTACCGAACCAGCAATAAATTAATAATAACTATTATTACTATAATAATTTATAAAACATTGTACAATTGTTATTATTGTTACATAAACAGTATAATCTTGTCTAAATTGCGTTTATTAACATTAAATATTTGTGATGTAATAAATAGTAGGGAAAAAAACACAAGCGATAAATTTTTACTAATAGAGGAAAAGGGTTAATGATTAACTATCTCTACTCATGTAAACCATTTATTTCTAATACAATGTAATTGTAAGATTTTTGCCTTTAAGTCGTACCATATTTGTCCTCGGTTCGTGCTTAAAGATTTAATTACTACAATTATCATTTAAATACTCAAAAGTATAACGCTCAAATAGTATAACGCCAATGCACTAAGTTAATAATAATTTTGTAGTTCATTATGCCATTCACTATACATACTTTTAAAAAGCAGCTATCATTTCATCATCTTTTTTTTCCTTCTTTTCTGTGTATTTGCATATCAGTTTTGACCCTGTTCCAGTGATATTATGAGATTAAGCTAAAATCGTAACATATTTCCAAATCTTCCAATCTTCCAGAATTTTTATAAATTAGCAAATGAGAAGTCACTTTCCTTCAGTTGCCTCGTTTTTCCCAAGGAAGCCAGATTAGCTCTTCGCTGTACTTGGATACTCATAAATTCGCAGTTCAAACATTGTATGTCAAAGTTGTTTGACGTCCTTAAAATATAGGAACATGTATACCTGTTACATATGGGCTGTTTTATATAACATGGTTTAATATCAACCGCATTACCAATAGAAACGACGTAATTGCGAAAAGATGCAGGTCGGAAGAACATTAGTCAGGGTCTGACTGTATCGCCAGTTACGATCACGTTTCATGTATTTCCGTACCACCGACTAATACATGTTGTATTAATGTCTCGTCTACTCACGGTAAGAGGATCAGTCGTCTGAGAGTGGGACTCAACTGTTGGGAAAAAGGTGGGGAAACCGGCTGACTGAGAACCAGATTCGCATGACTGTTACAGGAAAAGGAGTTCAACACCCCTGATCTAGTGTCCCATATCGTTATTCTTCATTATATGTGCCGGTGCCTATGAACATTGTGTACGTGAGAATGAAACAAAAATGAAAGTTCTTAATTATTTTGTATTATATCGACTTTCTTTACTATGTATATTATGCAAGAACTGTTGAAAAATATTCATAAATTTCATTGTTAATACGTTTGTTATTATAAAATTGATTGAAATTTAGGACACATTTATTTTAGTTATGATGTATCAGCCATATCCTGATAAATCTATTGTTTAATAAGAGGGGTAAGGAGTAAATCTGGCTTCCGTTGGAGAAAATTTAGAAATTTGGAATTTTTTTAATTCTGAAGTTCAACAAACTTGGCACGTGGGAATTTGGAACTTTGGAGATTTGGAAATTTGAGAAATTGGAAGTTTAAGATATAATATGAATTTAGGAATTTAGGAATGTGCCTATTTGAGAGTGTACACTTTTAGGAGCATGGAATTTGAAAATGTGAGAATATGGGTATTTCAGAATTTGGAAATTTGAATATTTATGAAATTAAACATTTAGGAATGTGTGGATTTGAGAATGTAGGGATTTAGAAATACGGTGATTCGAGATTCTAGTGATTTTGAAATGTGAGAACTTATAAATATAAGATTTGAGAATTTGGGAACTTTTAGGAACTTTAGGAATTTATTCTAGGAATATAAAATGTGTTTGAGAATTTGGGAATTTAGAAATGTGAGAATTTGAGAAACTGAACTATTTAAATTTTTGGAGCTTGGGTTAAGATTTTTTAAATTTCAAAATTAAAAATATTTTAATTATCTAGCTTATGAGCTTCTCAAAATGAAAAACAAATGATGAATGGCTGCATTATATTTTAGTGAAAGTCTACTCTTTAGTGAAAGAAGCTTACGTTGCATCCGAGCAAATTTCTTTATTATGTCCGATCACAAATTTGTAGGTACTTAAGTCGAACACAATGATTGGGATATGTAAATTTTATACTAATAATTTATAATTTTTAAATTTAGTAAATCCTTTTAAATAATTTCGCATAAAAATATTCAGAGTAGGATGTAATTTGGATTGTTAAAGCTATTTGATGGTGTTCTTTACAGATACGTAAATAATTAATACTTTTCACAAACAAAATAAATGAAAATGTACAATTATTTCCATTATGTTTCCGTATCGAGCTAATCACTAAGCAAAAATAATTAGATACGATAATTTTATTGCTATACTTTCTACAGATTTGTCAGGAACACTTTAAAGCTTTCAAAACACATAGGTGTACTTTTCATTATCGAAAAACAATAAAATTTTGGAAATAACTAAATTGCAGAATCATATTAGTCTAAGAAGCAAGCTACAATGTTCACCAAATGTTGATAGGACAACAAAACCAGCAACCGATGGAAATTCGAAAATCATAACAAATAATTAAACATAATGATAGTAAAGAATAATAAATCATTATGAACGTATTTAATTCTTCTTTCACAGTACAATTTGTGATTTATTGTTGGTATAAGTCACTTTTTATATACATATCTAATTATGAAAATGGTCTATGAAACATGATTCTGAGAAACATATTTCAAACAATATTCAGTAATTATACATAATAAAGGAACCACCTCAGACTTCAATGATCTTGAAATATATTGAAATCTTGATTTTCTCAAGTAGTTTATGGTCAATAAATTTTTGACGAACAATAAGCGACAATTAAGTTATAGGGGAAGGTTACTCAGGAACATGTCCTTAAGGCGTAACACCACTCTAGACCCAGAAAAAGAGACCTAAATTTGACAATTTATTTTGGAAGTATGACAAGCGGAAAAGAATTTCTTTTCAGAGGATTTATTTAACACATATTGAAGTACGAAAAATAATTTTTGTTTTGTCATTTTCGTACAAAATGGGGGCGACAGAGCCCATCGATGGAAACAGCTTTTGTAGAAACACCGCCACGGGAGGACGGATTTCTCGCCATGTGTGAGACTTGGAATAAAAAATAAAAAAATTTATAATCTATATACAATTGGCCTTGGTAGTACATAGGGGTTTTTTGTTTAATCAATTTTTGTAGAAGTTATGCATGTTTTAAGAAATGAATCGACTTTTTGCATGAAAAATGTGCATTGAATTGTTTATAAAAAAAAAGTTTACATTCAATCAAAAAACGGCTACGTACTACCATAGAGCATATTGTTGTGAAGCTATTGTAAAAATTTCAATTCGATCCATTTAATAGTCACCGAGAAATCCGTCCTCCCAGTATGACAAAAGTAGTTTCGAGAAAAACGCGTTTAAAGTTTTATGAACATTTTAATCCTTCAATTTCTTGTTCACCTCTAATCTGCGATTCCTGCACTATACATTTGGCCATCCAGGTCGATGTTCGCCTCTTCCTCTACCTTCCTCTACAACCGTTTGTTTTGTAGGTAACAGATGTACTTATTATTTTAAATGGTAAAAGTAATACAAAAGCCATGAATCGCAGCACGCCACGTAAGTACTCAGTGTGCGCTCTAAGAAGCTGCGGCAAAATTGATAATTGACTCTTTTAAAATTTGTTTTCTACTATAAATCAAATGTCATTCTGTTTCTATGACCCGAAAGCATCGTTTAAGCCAAAAAAAAAAAGATCGACTTTTTAAAAATCCTAGAGTGGTGTTACCCCTTAATAATATATGTGAAGGTCAAGGTCATTGGGGCTGAGTCCCCTTTTGTGAATATTTTCCAAAACTGAAACACCCTTTATGTAGGTATCATTCTTTGTGTGTTGAAAGAAGGAATTACCTAAAGGTATGATTATTTATCTATTATTCCAGGCCCAGCACCATGGCGGCTGAGGATGGTACGCTGAGTAGCGGACTTGGGGCGAAATTAAAATGTCCGACTCCTATCTCGCGCTTGAGAGTGGAGAAGATCGAGGGTGGTCTCATGGTAGCTGGGGTTGTAATAGCTGCGAACTGCCAGATTGCACTTCCGGCATTCGGGTTTCTCTTTATATTCGTCGGCGCTGTGCTCACTGGTTCGTATTTTTCTCCTTATTGCTTCTGTCAACATACACTGCTGCCCATACGCACCCAGACACTGTTCATGAAACTCAGAGTACCCTTGATAGGTTTTAACCGCTCAGCGACCATAAATGTATTATCCACCGCATTACGCGCTAGTCATTTCATAACTACACTGTAACCAGAGACCTCATATTTTTGTCCTTCATATGTTTGTAATAATTAATATACGAAATAAATTAAAAGAGAGTATGCTTTATGAAATGAAACTTCAATATATATCAGGGAACATTGAGAGGCACATTTTTTACTTTGAGGAGAACCTTTAGAATGGAAAAGTCATCGCGAGGAAAAGTAGATCCTATCGGTCCTGCATTTGAAATTAACAACTGAATAAGATTAGGTGCATCCTTTTGCTCGGACTTTCAACGTTAGATAAAATTCACAACTCAATCATTTTTTTGGACAGAAAAAAATCGTTTTTTGTTAAATGAAACTAACAATTAATATATCTGAACCTTTTTTGATTAGCACCAGATATTTAAATTCTACATACGAGGACTTTTTTTAATCGTCGCAATGTGTTAACGCATTTAATTTTTTATCAGACTGTGTTTTTTACGTGATAACCAGACTTTATTTTATAAGGATGTCTCAGAATAAAATCGAACATGGGTGAAGAGTGAAAAATATAGAATAACGATTTTATTACGGTTTTATTTTCTTTAAGAAAATTAAGTCTAAAAATTTTTAAACATTTGAAAAATAGACTGCTTATAGAAAGAAATCATAATTTCAATAATGAACATATAACGTAATTAATAAATAATACGTAATTAGTATTTTTCATGACAATTGTGACAATCAGTAAAAATATGAAAAACACTGCCGAATAATATATTTTAACGATATTAATAATTGTATTTATTAATTTGCAACATTCGTTAATTGTTGAATTAATAAAATTATTATTAACATTGTGTTAAACTCTTTAAACAAATCAAAAACGAAGTCTGTATTGTTATATAACGGTAATGTTACTAAACTGTTTATAATTGTCTAAAATAATCGATCCGTTGTAAAATTTCGCAAAATTTATTTGAAAGTGTTAAATTCTGGATTAGTTTACCTGCCCGTTGGTTTTGTAGCTCATATGTCACTGATTGATCTATTCGTAATATTCTACAATAGTGGTGTGACGATCGATTATTATCGATATGTTACCGTTACCTTATGAATATTTAATGATATGTTGATAATGTCGTTAGAATATCGTTAGTGGATTTATTGAATTTAATTAAAGCAGAATGCACCGCTTTTAAATTTATCATTACACGGTCATATATTACACATATTACATTACACATATAATATATGTATATTATACATATGCAAATATAACACACACATTGAGAACTTATTCATGTAGCTTTGTATTTATCATTATATTTCATATTTTGCACTTTCTTATAAAAATTTAATGACTTTCGTTTATGTTTATTATTATTCATGTATGTTTACGAGTAAGTATGACGCGATAAAGAAAAAGGCCCATTATTCATTGTTTGACTAACAAATTCTCAAATTTACAAAATTACAGATTTGAATATTTCAGAATTTTGCGATATGGACATTTGAAAATTTAGAGATTTTTACGTTTGAGAATTCAGGATCTCAGTCATTTAGAAATTTTGATATTTGAGAATTTGGAAACTTTGTGGAAATTTGAGAAATTGGAGATTGGAGGACTACAGAATTTGTGAATTTGATAATATGGGTATTCAAGAACTTGAACATTATAAATTTTGGAAAAATTTCTAAAGGGGATTTACAAATTTAGAAACTTTGAAAATTTACAAAATTTGAAAGTTTAAGGATTTAGGAATATGAGAAATTTAAAAATGTACGAGTTTGTAAATTTATAAATGTGAGGATTTGGAGATTTAATAATTTGGAAATTTTAGGATTCGAAGATTTTAGAATTTCAGTCTAGAAATTAAAAACTTTAAGATGTTGAAGATTTGTGAAATTGAATATTTGATAATTTAGGGAATCTGAATTTTGTATGATCGCGATTGTTTTAAACTTTAAATTTGGAAGAGGATTTGGATGTTCGAGGATTTGAAAATTGAATGACCTGAAATAGCGTTGTCATGATCATGTAAAGGTCACCTTTAATTTCTTTAATAAAACACTCTAATAAAATATTTTTTCATTAAGCATTATACGAGTTACAGGGTTTGAAAGTTAGCGTACCGCTGCGCTGGCATAAGCATCAGCCAAAGTGTACCGCATGGAAGTTACACGGTCGAATAATTTGGCTACCCACTGTAAATAATGCCTACAGTGAAATTATTATTTCCAAAGAACTTTAATTTATACAATTATTTCAATTATTAACTTATATAACTGTATGGTTAACTATTTCTACCACGATTTTGCGTATACCAAAAGGTATCTTTTGACACTTTTTCGTCTGAATGAAGATAATTGCCAAAACTATTGAGATTTCAAATTATCAGTTAAATATAAATAATGTGAGTGTTTTTATTAGAGATTATTTAAAAAGTTATAAATTCTAGCTTAATTCATCAATCTACAAAATATAAATACAGCGGTGTACTCTAAAATGCAACATGGTGGGAAATAAGCGAATATCAAAGTTATGCCGTAACTCCTGCACTTTCCGTTACAACTGAAATCGGGATTCTCTAATCTGATTATAATTGATATGATGCTGCAAAATGGCGTTGACATTTTTATGTAAAATGATTTAAAATTTGGCACAGTCATGAAATCCTTAAGAGGGGCAATACCTTTAGAATATTAAAAAATTGCAAAATTTTTTTTTTTCTATAAAATGTTAGTGCAACATCTCAAAAATATGGTCTCAAAATTTTAAAGCGTAATACGGAGCCCTTTTGATGTTATGGCCGATTATCGTGACTCATGTCTGGTCTCGCGCCACAGATATTAACGCGCTCAGTGCGGAGGGCTATCTAGCGGATTTGTTATTATCATGCCATCGTTGTGTTTGAAATTTTGTATTTTTACGGAGAATGAGCTTATGGAGAAAAATCAACTTTACAAGTAAGCCGAAGGATTATTATATGCCGCAGGAATCACAGATTAGTTGGTAAATCATTGAAATTATTCAGGTTTTACTTATCGAAACTTTAAACGCATTTTTCTCAAAACTACATTTTTCAAATTGGCGTGACTGATAACTCAAAAACTAGTTTATCAATCGGGCTCAAATTTTTTGCACATATCCATGACAATACTATCTAACATATGAACATAAATGTACGAAATAAATTTAACATTAAAGTCCTTTTTTATTGCAAAATATTGCGAAAATTTTCAGTAAAATTCAAAGTTTTTCTTTAAAAGCGCGCCATCTCTTCAATTTTCCATATTTTTCCCACTTCTTAGGTTCATCTACTAACTGTGAATGTTAATAATCGAAACATCGTTTGCAAACTTGTTTCAGACCAATGTAACTAAAACTAGAAGTTACGCCGTTTCACGAGACGCGCCGAAACACTTCCAGGAAAGACTATCATAATTCCGCCATTTTTAAATATTTTTAGAAAAAGAAAATATGTTGTAATAGGCAGTAGTTATAATAAATTATACCTGAAATTTTGAAAATACAAAACAAAGATATCCTATACAAAAAAATTCACAAATATCAGCTTATTTTCATCTATCTAAAGGTATTGTCCCCCTTAAGGTGTCAAAAGACACTTCATGGTAGAAATAAGTATACCGTATGCACATTTTTAGATCTAGGATGAACTGGAAGAAAATGATATCCCGGATTTAATTTAATTACTATTGTATGAAAAGTCAAAAAAGTAATTGTGAAGGAATGATTCAACTTGGAGAATAATTTTGAGTTAAAATTTGAAAGGTGTCTTTTGACAGTTGTTGGTACAAATAGTGTTAAACTGTTCTTTTGCCGCCTATTTCTAACGTGTTTTATTTTATACATTCACACATTCACTCACGCATTTTCACGGCTATCGCTCCCTATTCTTTCTCATTCGTTGCTCGTAGTCTCTCGCCTGTGGTCATTCACCTGTTATCGGTGTTTATTTGGATAGCCTTTTTTCGGCGTTACGTAACGACATGCTTGGTCTACAAGCTGCAATAGCCTTGATATTTTTATTTTAACCGCTTTTAACCTCCGCACAACGATTCCTATTATTTGTTTTTATTCTATTTTGTCTATTTTGATAATTAGTCCTGTAGTTTGCATTGTAGAAACGGGACGAATTGTCTTCTAATTTCAAGGTCAAAGTGTAGGTATGACAAGAGTCGACACTTCGGGTGATACCTTTGATGTTGGGCAAAACCTGTCTCTTTAAATTGGTTGTGAAAACGAGTGGAAAATTTAGATCAAATGAATTTAATTTCAATGTCAACCTCTAGTAATTAGAAATCTATTTATCGTAAATTTCTTGTATATTACTAATATTGGCTTTCGAAGTATTTACATCAATCTTACAACTTGAAAAGTTCACCAAGAAAAGCATATACTAAAATGATTATTACAAATAACTTATAAAGAAATTACGAACTATTTATTACAAGAAAATACAGATAAATGTGTCACAGGAAAATGACAAATTATTTATTACAAATAAATTACTGGAGAATGTGTAACAGGGAAAGGACAAAATATTTACTGGTATTTATTACCAATTACAAATAAATAACAAAGTATTTCTTATAAATAAGTTACAAGTAAATTAGAGACGAATGAGTATATAGAAACCATTGTTTGCTGAATGACATATTTGCTCCCTACGTACATTTTTCAAGATATCTCGTCGAAATCATACCCTCATCCCGTTTCATTTCACATGACCATTTAAATTGGTTGTATTGTTCCATTTCTCTCTGAAAGTAGTTTCTTTTAGAGTGTCGCTTCTTGTTACACCTACTCTTTGTTTAGAGCGTCATAGTTTTTCCACGAAATATTACTGGTAGTAATGTTACACATAGTGAGATAAGCATGGAAAACTGGTTGTTCCATCTCTACCTTGTTTTTTCTTCGTATTTTAATATTTTCGGTAATCAGCGAATCGCCTTCATAAAGTTTTCAGGGCACAGATGTGATAATAGGACAGACTTTCTTTGCAACAGTATTATTTTATTATTTTATTACATCTTCTCTTTGATAATCCCATAAAAGTATCCATCAAACACAGATAACTTTGAAAAAGATACAATGAGCATACAGCATACAATATAATTTGCCCATTGCTCTATATTTTAACTAGTATTGTTATGTTTTCATATTACTTAAGTCTGATTTTCAACATAACTAAAGTTAATAAAGATTTTCGCTTATCACTTTTGGGTATTTATTATAGTACACGAGACAACCGTAGCATTATTTACGTCATCGAGCACACGGAAAATTTGTATTTTTAATTTGGTGTACCTAATCGCTGTTAGGACGTTCAAAAGATATATAACCACTTCCAGTATGTTTCTGTGGTTGTTGATTATATTATTGAGCATATGGATAATTAAAGCTTCTGACTCTTGTATGAATCAACGCTCCTGACTCCTGTCGGGTATAAACCCGTAGCAGATCAGATTTTAATGTTATAGTATTAGTGAAACAATGTTTAATTTTTACTAAAATCTGGCCTATTGCAGATTTAGAGTCGGTAGAGGTCTAAATGCGAATTTTGTGGTTGCCTTGATGGTAAGAAATGTTGAGTACTAAAGTAATAGACACTGAATACAATATTGGTTACTGGTGAAATATTGGGGATGTGTGAAATTGATAGAACGAGTGGTATATATGTATACGAGGTCTGTCCCAAAAGTATCCGACCTTCTTTTATTTTTTCGCACCTGATAATTTTAGCGTCATTTGCCGGATGTGAGTATCAACTGCAAAGCTTTACGAACTCCCACGATATCGCAGTTTTCGTCGGAACGCCTTAGTTCACGTGCAACGTGCATTTGTTTACGAAGCGTTTTTTACGTTCGTCGCATTCTGCTGTTGTGAAAAATGACGGAAAGATCGGAGCAACGAATTTGCATCAAATTTTGCTTAAAACTCGAAAAGAGTTATGCGGAGACCATCGAAATGATGAAAAAGGCATTTGGGGACGAGTGTAGGAGCAACACACAAATCAAAGAGTGGTATAAGCGGTTCAAAGATGGCCGCACATCTTTTGATAGTAACCCACGCTTTGGGTGGCCTTCCACGACAACAACACCTAATAATATCGAACGTGTGTGACTTGCGATCAACGAAGATCGTCGATTGACTGTGCGAGAACTAGAATGTGATCTTGGAATACCGAAAACTAGTGTTTGGAAGATTTTAACTGAAAATTTGCAAATGGTTCGCGTGTCTGCGAAATTCATTCCAAAATTGCTAACGGTGGAACAGAAAAACCTTCGCCTTGAAATCGCTCGGGATAATTTGGAAATGGTTAATGGTAATGAAAACCTGCGTAAAAAGATCATAACTGGTGATGAATCGTGGGTGTATGGTTATGACCCCGAAACAAAACGACAAACTTCGCAGTGCAAGCTGTCGTCGGAGCCACGACCGAAAAAAGCACGCCAAAGTCGGAGCAATATCAAATCGTTGCTTATTGTTTTTTTTTATTATAAGGGTGTTGTACACCACGAATATGCTACTAGGGGTCAGACGATCAACAAAGCATATTATCTTCAAGTTATGAAAAGATTACGTGACGCAATTAGAAGAAAACGGCCTCAGTTTTGGTCAAGCGGTGATTGGCTTCTTCATCACGATAACGCGCCAGCGCATGCATTGAATCTTGTACAGCAATATTTGACGAAGCACAAAGTCATACAGCTCCGACAGCCTCCGTACAGTCCTGATGTAGCTTCCTGCGATTTTTGGTTGTTTCCAAGATTAAAAATGCCACTCAAAGGACACCGATTCGACGATAAAAAACGGTCGAAATTAATACGACGGACGCTCTAAAGGCTATTCCGAAAAACGAGTTCCAGGACTGTTTCCATAAGTGGAAAGGCCTTTGGCAACGTATTCTACAATCAAATGGGGACTACTTCGAAGGATGCCACCAGCCCGATGACGCAGGATAACACCAGCAGGGAAATATGAAGGAAGGTCGGATACTTTTGGGACAGACCTCGTATATTTGTAGCGGTGTCTTTGAGGTCTACTCTCTTTAATATACAGTAACTAATTGAATTGATCCAACACGCGCTCAGACGCTACGCTGTTTTTGGCGCTGGTCTCCGAACCATAGATCATAAGCATCGTTACTCCAATACTTCCTCTCGATGCGAAGACTCCTCACTCAACGGTCAGTCCCAGCAGGTTCCAATGTTTCATCTACGGCTTCACGTACGAAATGGTGGCGTACGTCAATATGTTTGGTTCTGCCGTGGTAAACTGGATTCTCGGCCAACCTGCGTGCTCTATTATTGTCGCAATGTATACTTACTTCAGCAAGTGTATCAAAACCCAGCTCCACGAGAAATTTGCGTAGATGAATTGCCTCTTTGGTCGCCTCGCTGAGTGCCATATACTCAGCCTTTGTCGAAGAGAGCGCCACGGTTCTTTGCTTCCTAGATTCCCAGGATACGGCAGCTCCCGCCAGTAAGAAAGCGTATCCGGTGTAGGACCTCCTGTCGTCTGGACAGTTCGCTCAGTCAGCGTCAGCGTAACCAGTCAGAGGTTCAGCTGTTTTCTTGAACAATAGGCCTGTCGACGACGTAGCTTTCAGGTATCGAAGTACGCGCTTCGCTGCTGCCCAGTGACTTCCATCGTAACAGTTGTTGTACTGGCTCAAGTAACTAGCAGCATGCGCGATGTCAGGTCTGGCGCATACAGCAAGGTACATCAAACTTCCGGCGAGCTCGCGGTATGGAAGCTTTTGGTCCGCATCAGACTTTTCATCTACTTTCTGAAGTCTGACGTTAATCTCCATGGGCGTGGTAACTCCTTTGGAGTCGGACATTCGGAACATTCGGACATTGTCGTCTCGTACGAACTCTATTCCTAGACAATATCTAATACCTCCAAGGTCTTTGATCTCGAATACATTAGATAAGTGTTTCTTCACCTTGTCGATATCTGCTTTATTCCGTGAAGCGATGATATCATCCACGTAGACAGCAGCAATTAGAATATCGGCTTCTCTTCCCCTGAAGAAAACACATGGGTCCGCTGAAGACCTAGTGTGTCCACACTTCTTCATCTCATGGCTCAGTTTCTCGTGCCAGCTTCTTCTTGCATGACGAAGACCATACAATGCTTTTATTAAAAGGCACACTTTACCTTCGTTCTTCAGCTCATTCAGCATCTCGATCGCCTTTTTCCTGATCCGACTTGATTTCGACTCCGAGCGAACGATTTCTTATAGTATTTCGGTGGCATACCTAGGAACTTTCATGTACATAGTTTCTTTCAGTTCTCCGTTTAAATATGCAATCGTGATGTCCAGCTGATTTACGGTTAAATTGTGTTGAGCAGCGAGGGCCATTATCATACGTACGGATTCCAAACGTACTACTGGCGCGAACGTTTCGTTGTACTCCAGGCCTGGTCGCTGTGCGTAATCTCGTGCAACGATCCTAGCCTTTCGACGTTCAATGGTTCCGTCTGAAGCATACTTGTTTCTTAGAACTATGCGACTACTAATTACCTTTCGATTTTCGGGGCGATTCACCAGCGTCCATGTGTCATTTTTAATTATTGGCTTCCACTCTGTTTTCATCGCCTCGATCCATTCTTCTCGATCGGCTCCAGACACGGCTTCCTCCAATGAAATTTCGGCAAGATGCGCGACTTCCTCGATCTCCTCAACGAAATTAACTGTGCGGTGTTGTTTCCTGGGTCTTCCCCTTAAACCAGTACACAATATTCGTGGTCTTCCTCGGCCTCTGCGTGATCCACCTTGAGTCGATTCGTTTTCACCCCTATCCGGATCGTCTTGGTTCGGATTTGTGTCGTCTTCTTCGTCTTGCTCCGATCCGTTGTCCATGGTTGGCGAGCTGCTCGAATGCATGGGAAATTTTACTTCAATTCCCGTAAGTTTGCTTGTCTCATCTTCGAGTAAATTCGTGGAACTACTCTTTGTGGATGATTTGTAGTTTCCCAAAAATTTCACATCCCGAGCAATATCCACTCTTCTTTCTTCCGGAATCCAAATTCTGTAGGCCTTTGACTGTTGTGCGTATCCGACAAATATTCCTTTCTTCGAGCGTGGATCGAGTTTTCCTTTGGTTAGGCTTCGATTCAAAGTATGTACATCGCATCCGAATTCTCTAAAATAATTTACATTCGGTGCATTTCCCGTCCACATTTCATATGGAGTTTTTCCATTTAGAGTCTTCGAAAGACGTCTATTTCGGATATGGTTTGCAGTGTTGATGGCCTCACCCCAGAAAGAATTTGGTAATCCTGATTGAACTAATAAACATCTGGTCATGTCCATCAATGCCCGATTTCGCCGTTCTGCAACTCTGTTTTGTTCTGGGTTGTGTGTCACCGCCAGCATGCGCCCTATGCCGTTCGATTTGAGAATGTTATCGAATATTTTATTGCAGTATTCTTTGCCGTTATCAGTTTGCAAATCAGTACTTTATTTTCCTCCCGGTTTGGTTTTCCACGAGAGATTTGTATTCCTTGAACGATTCAAGCACTTGGTGTTTACCTTTTTACCAACGAATCTCACACCAACCGGAGAAATCATCGATGAATGTGACAAAGTACTTTGCTCTTCCATTCGATTCCGTGCGCATTGGACCGCACACGTCCGAGTGAACGATCTCTAATAGACTTGAGCTTCGTTCCGACTTTTTGGAAAAAGGGGTTTGCGACATTTTTCCATATATGCATGTATCACATTCATAATTCCCGTCGCGGCTTTCTAAATGCATTCCTTCTACGCGCCCGTTTTTGTCGCACTCGAAGAGATCTCTAAAATTTAAGTGGCCCAGTCGTCGGTGCCATTTTTGCGTCAAATTGTTTTTCGATTCCGACTCGAATTTCTCGGCTATACATGCTGTGGGGACTAAGGTTCTCGAAGGAGAGAGGGTTTTCCGAAATGACGTACAACGGATCTTCTATGAATCACAGGTCTTGCACTTTTATTGCTTCGTGATGTGTCTTTTCTCTTAAGGTTCTCTTATGGTGACAAAAAGTCAGCACACGGGTCCTGTGCACTGACGAGTTATCCCTACGTGTGACTTTAATGCCTCATGCGGTGACTCGCAGAAGTTCTGTCGATCTTTGTCTATCTTATGTGTGTTTGGTTAGGAGAGACAAGGATAGTAGATGCAAATTTTTCAAAAACACGACTTCGTACTTCCCAAACTTTGAAGCTAAAAAGCAATATTTTGTCATACTTTTTTTTAGAGATATTCTTCAGACTCTACTTCAGAGTCGTACAGAGCCGAATTTTGCGCTTTCGCTCTAAAAACTGCACACCGACCAAAAAAAATATTTTGACATTTTTTTTACACTTTTTAAAGCGAAATCGCAAAATTCGGCTCTGTACGACTCTCTCTCGGGTCATTTTCTTCCACGATTTTAATTCGCAGGATTCAATCGCACAACGGAAATTTTCGAAGCTACACAGTATGTCTGAAAAGTAACGGAACTTTTTAAATAAAAAAAAAAAGTATTAGTTATTTTGCCTAAATTAATTTTTTTTATTCAAAATACATCCCTTCCGCATCAAAACACCGCTGGGCACGCTCAGGCAATGTTAACATAGATTTTTTTATGTCGTTTTGCGGAATCGCTTCAATTATCCTTGTCATAGCTGCTTGGACTTGTGTAACAGTGTCATAAAACGTTCCTTTCATGGCTAATTTCAATTTTGGAAAAAGCAAGTAATCGCATGGAGATAAGTCAGGCGAATATGGAGGATGTTGGAGCACACAGACTTGTTTTTTCGCTAAAAATTCACGAACTGCGACAGTTCTGTGACATGGTGCATTATCATGCAACAGAAACCAACTCCCTGGCGCTCGATATTCGGGCCTCACAGGAACGATTCTTTTCCACAAACGTTCCATAACACCCAGATAATATTCGCCATTAACATTTTGTCCCTGTGGAACGAATTCCCGAAGTATAATACCTTTAGAATCGTTTAGAATTTAGAAAAACCCAAAACCTGGCTTTGGGTCGTCTTCCAAAGTATCACGACCATCCTGGAATCGCTTATACTACTCGAACACACGTGTACGGGATAAACAATCGTCGCCATAAACATTTTTCATTAATTCAAATGTTTCTGTAAAAGTTTTACCGAGCTTTACCGAGCAGAATTTAATATTCGCTTTTTGCTCCATCGTGATTTTGTGACACGGTGACGAAAGATTCTGTCGCTTTAAACACTATAAGTTTACAATTCGTTGCTCGATTCCAATAACGATTGGTTTGTTTTGTAGAGGAGGAATACTGTTTTCAAATAGCATATTGTTTTTATAGATGTCGCTAATAGTGTTCCTTAAATTTAAAAAGTTCCGTTACTTTTCCGACATACTGTGTATGTGGGAGGCTGTAGAGAAGCATTACCGATAATAAATCTTGATTTATCTGTATTTCCATCTCACCTAGCTTGTCTACAGTATCGAAGAACTGTGTGAGATGTACGCGAATATCTCCGCCTTCAGCCATCTTGTGCAAAGTCAATCGCTTCAACAACGTGGCTTTTCGGGCTGGTCCTTTTGACTGGTATATTTCCAGTAGTTTCAGCCAGACTTGTCTCGATGTAGTACATTCTTTAATTTGCTTCAGTTCCGAAGGATTAATGCACAGAATATCTGCTTTAGCTTTTCGATCCTCCGTCTCCCATTTTTCTGCCGCTTCTCTTGATATTTCGTCGTCGCCGAAGATCTCGGGTTTCGTTTTTCCACCGCTGACATATCCCCATAAATCGTTACTCCAACAGAAATGTTGAAAAGTTGACTGACGAAAACGCTCGGTAATGAGTTGAAAATTTTGATTCTAAATTTTTCATCCGTCCTGAAAAAGTATCGGAACGATTCATTTCCCAAACAGTCGTATAAGACGGAGATTTGTCATAGACGTGTTTGCTAAAATTTAGTACAATTTGTTATTTGAAAAGGTTTTTGTTTGTTCCGTTTTAAAATTAGATTTAATTTAATAATAACGTTTTTGGTATTACTATCTTTTAAAAATTGGAACTATCTTGTTTCCATTGTATAAAATAAATTATAATAGCATGTTCAGTTCTACCATCTTGTCTCTGATTTATTACAGAAATTTTGATAATCTAGACTTTTTGTTATTAGTACAACACTAACTTTTTCAAAATATTACCTATGTTTGTTTTTTATGAAAGTCATTCTCAAGATATGAAGCTTCAAATAAAAGGAGTATTTCGAGTTTCGATATACGAAGGTCCGATCAAAATCGAGCGTTATCTTACAAGCAATCGATCGGCGTATGAACTCGGTTATCGACTGTTACCGCGTGGGCAAAATGATCAATTTTAATATTGAAAGAAACTTTCGTCGTATGCCCACTTCACACGCTGAATTAACGGCGAATGAATTATTGAAAAAAGGATAGTGAAATGCTGGTAATTAAAATGTAAACACTTAAAAATATTTAATGTAAAACCACAATTAAATTTAAAGTATGTTGTTTTATAAATGTATCGGACGGCAACTTATAAATGATAAAAAGATGTTACTTGTTTGCTTGTATGTTTGAATCTCTCTATTTCGCACAATATTTCTGTCGAAGTAAACTTTGTTTGGTAGTGGGGTATTTTGTAACGATGCTTCGGATTGGTTACTGAACATTTTATAAATTTTTTGGAGATGGAAGCTACTTCGTGGGGACTACCGTTAGACCCAGGTAAAGTCTCTGAAATTCAAATGGTCGAGGGTAGTAACAATTTTAAATGGTTGGGTTTTTCCCAAACGTGTAAATCGTTTGACCTTTTTATGGCCATTTTCAATTATAGGCAATAACGTCATTTAATCTTACTATTTCTTACAAATTTTGCGTTTACTGCCTCGGGACATGTTTTTCTTTGAAATATTATTTTACATTGCTTTAGCTGTATATTAAAGGTTTTCTAAAATATTCTGCAGGGTCGCAGGTCACCAAAACGGACTGTGAAATTTATTTTTACTTGTGTTACGCAGTAACATCGACTCTTAATGCATAGATTTATTTTTGCAGGTTGAATGAAAATGAAAATTCGACATCCACATTTAAAACCATTTCTGAAATATAAGAGTGGTCGCACTTTAGAAAGGTCCTGTATGTTCAGTTAAAATTTTAACTCTCTACATAAAAATGGAAAAGAGTTTTCAATTGTTCTGTGAAAAACCATAATTTAAAAAATTTTTTTACATTATTGAATTTTGTGTCATATTCAATGTTTAAGTTCACTGAAATTAGCGGTGAATTGTGTTAAAACAACTTTCAAAGATTATTTGTACTTTTTTCAAGTTACAGAAATGAGTAGCTTCTTTGTAAGAACCATTTTTAGTGACCAGGGTCTTAAACGTCCTGGTGGGTCAGGTATGTTATTCTGATGAAGTGTAACTTTTGAGGGATAATAATACTTCGTATTATGTATCGTTATTTTATGCAGAAAAAAGTGAATATTGCATCAACACATAAAGTTCTACAATTATAAAATTACAAATTTGTCAAATATCCCAAAGTACAAAGCATTTAGAAATCTGATAATCCACGGCGTATTAAATTTTGTCATTGGTTTCTAGTAAATAACAAAAATGATTCGAATTTTTGTAGGAAAATATTATGGACTGATAAATTCAATTTTGATACATATAATCTATATAATGCTTACTTTCCACTGTATACTACACAGCAAAACTCATCTTAATGCCCGCTTTTATATGATGTAAAAAAAGTATATAGCATTCCGTTTAAAAACATGAAGATAACCTTTGTTTTAAAAAATATTAAAAATTGCACAAAATTTTCGATTTTTTTCTAATGTTTATCAAATTACGAAGAAAACGACGGTACAAATTATTGTGAACACTCTATATAATATGGAGATATATTGTATAGCACGGGAACTACTCTTCGCGCAGAAAGAAAATGCTTTCTGCTGGATAGTATTTCGTGAAGTCCTTGAGAGTTTTAAATTTACGATAGACACGCTGTAAAAGTCATCGGGTCACATCAGACAATAGTATACACTAATCGATCCCTCTCAAAAATAGGACAAAAACAGGAAAAGAGAATTGGTACCATTGCAGTATTTTTATTATAAAAATATTGTACATGTAAATTAGGCTGGCAAATTAGTCTTATAATTTAGTCTTATTTTTGTGCAATTTTTGTGTAATCATGAATACTCAAATTCATATTTTAAGAAATAGTATCCGAAATTCTATTTCTATCGCACGTTATAGTTACCGACGAGGGATCATAAACAAATAGTCGTCGAGTAAGATTTATTTCGGTTGCTCGTAACAGTTATTGTTGAACGTAACTTTATTTTCGTCTCTGGGTACTGTAATTGATCGGGAAAATTTTACTTGTTTGCTCATAATAGTTATCGACGAAATTGTATTTTTGATCATTACTACAGGGCAAAGTATTGTTTTATATTTGACCAGGATAATTCTTCACATACAATGTTTTCGGTTTGGAAAGTTAGGTGGTTTACGGTACAACTTATGTCCACAACTTAACTTAAATTGTAATTTATGATATAAACTATATACAAAAAAGTTAGTAATACATCAGTCACAATATGGAGTGGAGATTTCATTTGAACGGCTGGAATTAAGAATAAACCACAGTATTCAAATATTTTGCATCATCATTTAGCATTAAATGAAAGTAGATTACACTTTGAAAACAATTGCTTTTTACTTTCAACAAGATAACGGTCTAAACAATAGGTACAACTCACATTGTGAAGGGGTATGGTATACTTCACTTACCCCGACTTAACATCATATTTCTTAGCGCACTAACGACGAGACTGGGAAATCGCTTGAGAAAAGAGCAAATAACAGATAAAGAAAGGTGAAAGTTATCAATTTACGCGTTAACGTATGATTATTAAATTATACAGTAAGATGAACAACTGCTTGTTTACAGAATAATTTTATGTCAGAAGGAACTGACTGCCTGTTGTTATAAATCCATAAAACATCTTCAAACTTGGAGTCTTTTTGTTCAAATTCAACTTTTTGAAAACTGTAAACAGCAGAAGAACCAGTTTACTGATACATTATTCAGTACACAACAATCTATAAGAATCGTTTAATCATGATTTCGGAAAAGTTAAGATTTAGTGATCAGTTATTGTAGATGTACGATTTTGTCTCTGAGCGCATGCCGTCGAATATATTTTGTGTTAAATATTTGATAAAATTTAGTTCCCTTTTTATTTACAAGTAATTAACAATATACATGAAGTATTATTACATCTGTTACACAAGTGTCGCATTTATACAGTACATTTTTTAGTCAGAATTAAGAATCGATTTGACTATGACTATCTGTATGTGATTCACAAATATGACAACCATTCTTATAGGATTTTATAGAATTCTTATAGGTACCATATTTATTATTCGTTCAGATTATTTTGTATTGTTTTCTTCGCAGTTTTGTTTCAACGAATATAGAGAGAGTTTGTAAATTTTACAACTGTTTTTGTTCTTTATCTACGCAACAGTAATAAATTTTCTTGTATTTCGTTATACGTCTAGTATACTTTGTAAATTCCTACAATAGGACTGGAGCATCCATTAAACCGGAAGCTTTTAATTTTGACTGAGTAACGCATATTAATTCTTTGGCGCTGGTATTTTCTCAAGGATCTTCCGTCTTTATTTGATCGCGGTGATCACGTAATTCTATAGATTTCGTTAATCACCCGCTTGGAGATTTTATTATGGGAATTTCTATTGTTCTGCAAAGTCACTTTTCATTCTTTACCTACAAAATCTCTTACGGATATCATATAAGTTACCGTCTATGTTTCAACTTAGATTTTATGTTTAAATAATTGTCGTTTTTTTTCGTGCAATTCTTTTGATGTAATATCAATTCTTCAACTCGTTCGAATTGCTTATTGATATTGTTTCTATTCTGTATTTATTTTCTTCTTTGAATTCGCACATTATGTAGAATAATTGTTTCCACATTATTAATTTGATTGTGCCGAAGAATTTTTAAACATGTTTTCGTATTAAACGTATACATAATGGGTTGAACTTTAATTTGAACACTACTTATCGGCCCTTATATTTTTGTATAGTATACAACAAGTGTATTCCAAAAATACGAAAGATATAGGAAAAGTCTACAATGCCTGATGCTCCAAAAATTTTTAAGTAATATCTAAATAACAAAAGCTGAAAATATCTAACAGGAATAAATATATTATTGGGAGCCTGATCCTAAACACTCTTTCCCTGTACATTCTACGACAAAACTATGAGACATACAAGAACATGATAGGACATTGTATTCTTTTTAACATTTTCTACTTTCTTTATTTGTAACGTTAGTGTTTACATTGGAGGATAGTACTCTGTGTGATGCTACATGTAATCCCAAACCATAATTTGAAGAATTTCAGTAAGTGATGAAAACATACTTCTGTAAATGCTGTAAAGCTGTGAGACAGTTTACTTAAAAAGTTGAAAGAGCGGGCGATGGAGTTTATGGCTGACGCGACGGTGATCGTAGTTGCCTTTAACAGCCCCATCATAAATCCAAGTTAACCCTTATTGGGCGCTAGTTATTTATGCGTGATTGTCAGTAGGTTATAACTGGTTTCGGTAAATATGCGAAAAATCTTCAGTATTATAAGAATATCATTTTTGTTTTGAAGGTAATTTACAAATATATGAGTTTCAAATAATTATTTATAAGTTTTTAATATATGATATTCTTTTAAACAATCTCCAACATGAAATAATTGTTTTCTATCTCATGTTTCGCGGAAGCATAGTGTTGCTTTTCTTCCTCCAGGCAACTTACGATTAGAACATACTAAGCAATCGTTATGTGTTGCTTTAGCATCAAGTTGCAAGATACAGTGGGGGACAAAAGTATTCGTACACTTGAAATATAGAAATAGAAAGAACAGTATTTTCTATATTATTAAGTATATTTAATCATATATAGCTATATACTAAACATTACACTTACAGCAACAAATGACCCAAAACCGAAGGTAGTAACATCATGTAGTAACTTGAAATTTCTTGGAATTCACGAGACAGCAAGAAATCGCCGGGACAAAAGTATTCATACACTTAATTATTGCTACAATTATTTTAGCAGGAATTTTATAAATTAATATTTTGTATGATGACCTTTCCGGCGAATCACTTCACGTAATCTATCGGACATTGACAACACCAAATTTTTACCGAAGTCAAGTTGTATATTACACCATTCTCTTTTTAATATTTCTTTCAAGTGTTCTTTCGACGTTATATCATGTTGTTGCACATTTTTTTCTAGTTTCGCCCATACATGTTCGATAAGATTTAAGTGAGGCGATTGTGGAGGAGTTTCTAACCTGTCGGGAGTATGGTATAACAACCAGTAACGTACTATATAGGCTGTATGTTTCGAGTCACAGTCCTGCTGAAAATAAAATGCTTTCCCAATGCCTAATTTATTTGCACTATTTTATAAATTTTCTTTTAAAATATTTAAATATAAATGTTTATCCATTATTTTATCTATTATCTCTAAATTGCCGACTCCAGAAGCAACAATACATTCCCACACCATCACACTTCCACCTCCGTGTTTCGTCGTCGGTTGCATACTTTTGAAATCCAATTCAATATTAGCTTTCCGCCATACTTTTGACATACATTCAACAAATTTTGACCCGTCGGAAAATACTACGTTTTTCCAGAAGTCGTCGCTAGCATTTATGTATTGTTCTGCAAATTCTAATCTCTTTTTTTGTTTACTTTGCTTATGAGTGGTTTCTTCCTCGCAACTCTACTGTTATATCCGGCCCAATGCAACACTCTTCGTACTGTTTTAGGGTGAACTTCCTTCAGGATATGTTCTTTAAGATGTGATGCAATTTCAGATGCACTGATATCTGGTTTTTCTTTAATAGTTCGGACGACTTTACGCTCTTCTCTCGTAGTTAATTTTCGGGGTCTACCGGTTCTTTCTTTATTCCGCAATATTCCTTCTTTTTTATACTTGTTTATAATACTTTGTACAGTCCATTGACTTCTTTTTAGTATTTCTGATATATTTCTATATGATTTACCTTCTTCATGTAACCGTCTAACAATTTTTCTTTCTTCCAATATTGTTTCATTGCATTTTTTCTCCATATTGCAAATATTAGTGTTAAAGTGTACTCGCCACGTTTACTACTGACTAAACTAACATAACATCTACTAATGTAATGGTTATATTGATCAGAATGTCCTGATGTCACCGCAACTGTTGTATTTATCAACATAAATGATAATGTACGAATACTTTTGTCCCGGCGATTACTTACCGTCTCGTGAATTTCAAGTCATTTCAAGTTACTACATGATGTTATTGCCTTCGGTTTTGGGTCATCTTTTGCTGTAAGTGTAATGTTTAATATACAGCTACATATGATTAAATATACTTAATAATATAGAAAGTATTGTTCTTTTTATTTCTATATTTCAACTGTACGAATACTTTTGTCCCCCACTGTATGTAGTTTTCCATCTAATCTATCTTCATTGTCTGTTGTTAATGGCGCTCCATATCGCGCAGTTTCACCTTTCGAAAATTAGAATTTTGACAGGTTCCATTATTGTCACCTCCCACGTGACGTGCGACCGCCGCGCTAAATTAGTGTTATGTTAGAGGTGACTTACGACCGATAGGGGTTAAAAACGAAAGTTGGTATGTCACGTCCAGGATGGTAACGGGACCATGCGGAGCCTGATTATTCTGACCCTGGCACCATGCAACAATGCGTCGTTAGATTTTCCCTAAAAAATGGGGATTCTCCATAAATAGAATCGAGAAAACATGGGGACAACCATTGCGATTTTTGTTTTCTCTCGGTAATGAAGACAAAAGTCGAGCGACAATAAGAAACGTATTTTGAGAATTTAAAAGTTGTGGTTCTGTTCTGTGTGAAACTGAGCCATCATTACAAAGTGTTTAGAGTTCAAAAACGCTTTTTGTTTTAAAGCGTGGATATTAATCGTGACGATATTAATCGTCTCACTCGGATAATGTTATGTTGTACGTTCTTTACCACCCTACACTGGCCTATTCGAGAAGTGCAGGCTCTCGCTCGAATAGTGTTATGATTGTATTTGGAATCCAGCCTGCACTGGATATTTTACGTTACTCCATAATGCATGAAGTTTGTACGTTATTCCGCGATACACGGAGTTTGTATGTTATTCCGCGATACATTGAGTTGTTACTCTCGATCCGACCCGCACAAGACTCAACGAATGACTGTCTATTCGATATATAAAAATTGCACGAACACCCTCGTGTATTAGTGGGTGACGGTCAAGAAAAATCTATTCTTGTTTTTGAAAGACCGAGAAAAAGAATGTATACCCGTTAGCCGATTTATGGCAAATTCATGGTGACGTTGGTACCGGCCCGAACGGGACTTGATAGACAAAAGGGTCCTCGTTGACCCGTATTTCGAGGTATATAGCTACTGACGGTGGTCTACGCGTCGAACCACTCAAACCCTGTAATAAATTCCTTCGTCGCGGCAAAGGTCGGAGTTCGCGACCGAATTTGTTTTTGTATACAAACGTCTGGAATTTAATTCTATTTCGGCATCAGGTTGTATTTCGAAGCGTGAACAACTTATATTTAACATGCAACGAAAAGAACAGAATATCACTTTTGGTATTGTGATTAAAATAAAAAAAATTGTGTATGCTATATTTAAAATTGCATAGAAACAGTGTTTCTCCAGAAAGGGATTGATTATATACTTGAGCGGAAGAAAAAATGGTGAAAAATTGATTTGTCCTGGTTTCATACCTACAATACCAGAGTTATAAAACACTCTATTGTACAAAAATTATATGTGATAAAATAAGATAGTACTGTAATAAGTTAACAGCGAGTGGATTCTTTGCTGTTTCTATGCAGTTCGATTATTCTACATACTTCTAATTAGATTTAGTTTCATCGTATCTTATCATTTTCTCATATCATTGTGTTTGCAACTGTTAATTTGGATATGTATTTTGTTACCAGTGTAAATTTTTCGGGCTTTGATATTCCGTATATTTTTTACCGATTTTTGATCAAAGGAGCAGACTGACCACTATACATATAAAAGGGTAAAACCAGATACCGAAACTAGGGCAGGATAGTTTTTTCGAAGATTATCATATTTAATATAATTATTTCTTCGAGATTATTTTCATCAACTGACTTCTGTTCAAGAAGTTACAAAAGTTACGAAAATGACGTTTACAAGGTTGACGTCTACAGTAATAGATACTTAATTGTGTTTGACGCATATGTTGAATTAATTGTCGTGTTAAGGGTTGATCCTTTATATTTCGTATTTCTTGAATGCATTCATAACAGCCAATATAATTACTCCTTAAATATAAGCTTGTCAAGAAATTTCGTTGGCCTGGAACGTGGTAATTACTTGACCTAGATGCAAGTTTGGCCAATTTAAAGCAGTTTGGTTAAACTATGCACTTAACGGTTTGATAAATACATCCAAAGCTTGAAATTTATGAGTGCAATGTGCAAGAAAACACAATATTATCACAACGTTTCTCTGGGTCAAGTCATTACGTTTAATATATGTTTAGTTGGCGAGGTTTCTAAAAATTTGATATACTATTCAAGTCGATTCAACAGTATTTTACTAACTATTCAGCTTCAAACAACGTACTCGGTAGTGGCTTTTGCTGAAATGTAAACTAATATTACAGATTTCTTTCTTTCTTCAGAAAAATCATATGATTGGCAAATAAGAACCAATTTTATTAAAATAAATTTTCAATATACATCTTACAGTCCCGATGTAAAATGTTATACTATCCTTCATTATTTCATTACTTGTAAAGAAGCACAAAAATGTTTGAAAGAAAATTAGTGTGTACAGAACTTCAAGACCATTTCTGGGTCATATATTTTTTAAATTTTGTTACCAGTAACGTTCTGAATATAATGATTTATTCTTCTGTTTTCCTAGCAAAAATTTGACATCTAACACGTATATTAGTATTAACCTTGAAGTGACATTCGGCTGAAAATTTCGTACGTAAATGTTTGAAATGGAAGTTTACGGAGATGAATTACACTACCGCTCAAAAGTATCCGGACACTTGCTTTTGTTCTATAAAACATAGTTTAACTTTGTACGAAAGGTATTTAGAGCTATTATATCAATTGTAATTATTATTATTATCTTTCTTGAGGTAGCATAACATAATAGAATGAATTTTTAAGTACAAATTGTACAATGAGTGTGCGTAAGTAAAATTCCTGCCCAGAAATACGGAATCTAATGGAACGGTTTCGATGCTTAAAAGAGTCTTAATTTCTACTTTGTTTCATTTCTATGGTGCAGAACGAATTCAGGGAGTTCTTCGATATGTATCAAGTGTCTGTAAACTGTTGATGAGATGTTTATGTTCTTTCAATGAAGATGCGAATGCAAGTAACGCTATGCACTCGACAGCTTCAGTTTAGTTTGTCTGTAGCTTCTTTTCCATCGAGACATGAGTTTCAAACGAGAATTATCAATAGAAAAACGTTCCAGTATTTTGATTCTTGCAAAAGAAGGATATGCAGTTAGGGAAATTGCACTGCGTAAAAAAATTCCGAAATCAACAGTGCATGACACTATTAAAAAGTATGCAACTAGCAGTGGTTGCTTATAAAAAAAAGGACAGGCGACCAGTGAAGACAACTAAATCCGAAGACTGATATATTGAAACACTAAGCAAACGTAACAGACGTCTTAGAGCACCACACAGAAACAATGAGAAAATTTGTAGAAAGATTGCTGAGATTAGTGCAAGCGGTAATATCTAACCGCGGTGGATACATTGATGAATCTCGTATTTAATTGTAGTGTAATGTTGGTAAGTTCCACATACATAATTTCTAATTTCAAACGTTAAATATTTCATAAACAACAAATAAAAATCGATTGTAGTCACTGTTGTAGATACTTAAATAACTTTCATGCAGCGCGAATACATATTTCGCAGGTATCCGGATACTTTTGAACGGTAGTGTATATCATAATAATTGAATAAATCTCTCAGTCGCGATATTTATTTTGGAAGTATTTTACTGGAAGTATTTTTCACCACTTATTAAAGATAGAATTACACGCGACACCTTATGCAAGACTAAAAAATAAAAGAAAGTAAAAAGAGGAAGTCATTTATTTTCAGAGTTTCTTATGACAGACTTTGACACCATCTTCTTGACCGATATCAAACTACCTGATTTAATTACGCTCATTTCGATTAATAGAAAGTAGAGTAACGTTGATCCATTATTCTTTTAGAACTGATATAATATTTGGTTAATTTCCTCTGGTTATTACAGTACTACATCTATGACAGTATCGGTGATTAATTATTATGCAGGTAATAACGCTTTTTCATTTGATACACATTCTTCAATATTATTATAACATATCATTTTGACTTGTGATTTAAAACAAACAAGTAGGCAAATTATTCTGTAATAATCGCATATAATTTGAGAATAATAATAAAGATTTCAAGTGCATTGTGTTTTTGATTACGATATATCGATCGAAAATAAAATAGTGAGTTGATAGTAATGTGAGACATTTGATTTATTATAAAGTATTCGGGAAGAATATGACAATACCGATCAGAATCAAACGATGCAGTGTTCAGATTTTGTAACTCGATGTTTTCAGAACATTTTAAGGTGAATCGTGGGTCTAGTGCACGTGTTTTCAACTGTTGGTACATTATGACTGTGTATAACGAGAGAGCAGAATTTACGTATGTTATTATCGTAAAACGGAACCAATTTCAGAGTTATTCAAAGATAAGCTTTGCCGCTTATATACATGTCACTAAAAATTTCATTATAAGGATTTCAACGCAGTTTCATAATTTATTTCTTTAAAAAATTATCTACAGTAGTACCTATTTGATTTTGTATTCGTTCAGAAAAAAAAACAAAAATGTCGAAATTTCTGTAAAATGTATTTGTATTTATCCATTCCATGTAAAATTCATCACACTTCTGCCCTTCATTTTTCTAACTATGATTATTCTTCGTAGGCCAAAAAATAAAGTTATTGCATATCCGCACCTTCTTCTCTACCGTTTTAATTCAAACGATTTGTAAATATTTTTTGATTTCTTCTGAATTGTCGTCTTAAAAAATCATCTCCTGACGACGATATAGCTAAAATTGCGGTTCAAATCAGTACTGCATAGGATCTATATACATATGTATGCGCACGCGCCGAGTCTTGAATGATGTGTACATTTTTCGTATGTGACCTGCATTATTGTAGCACTCTTTTCTATTAATAGAAATAAAGATTAGTACGTTTACTTTTTAAAGCAGTAGTAAGTCGCTTTATCGAATCAGAAGCTGCTTAAATTCACGCGACGAAGATCGAGTGGATCGGATAAAGGATTAGAAACGTATTACGTTGTGACATTCACCAAAGTCGTATCGATTAGGAAGTAACGACCACGCGGATATGTAACTAACATTACTTCATAGAGATTTGTAACGGTATTGCATAATACGAGTCGCGACCGTTATCAGCTTAAGCAGGCATAAAATTCACGCTCTTGAACAGCCTTCAACCTCTTGTGTATTACGCTTATCGATCGTTGAAACAATCTTCGACTGTTGCATTATGAAGAATCCCGTTGTCTGTTAATTATTTGCATAACATAATCGATACAGTACTCTCTTAGAAATCAATCAGGTCTTATGACGTTGTCTGACGACGTATTTGTTGTTAGTTCAGCTTAAGAACAAGGCTTCTTCTTCGATGCAACTAATCAAATTCCACGATTATGGCTTCCGTCATATTATCGAAGAACGTCATATTCTGATATAGGACGTTTCTCTGCTCTAATAACACGAGGCGTGTTTTATAAGTAACGTCTGCTCGAAAATGAGAAAAGAAGCGTAGAACATGTAAATGATTTATTTTAGTAAAAAGATATCTGTTATGTGTATTTCTGTTACTTCTTCATGTAATCGCCATGGACTCTGACACATTTTTTATATCGTGTCAGTTGTTTATTTACATGTTCCATTATCAAAAGAGTCTGCCGACATTTTTTTATAACCAAGTTTTTTCTGTCATGATGTCGCACATAATTTACGTTTAATAAAGCGTGAAACGTTGGAAACTTTAATAGATTATGCTCTATTCATTTATTCTCTGTAACCTAATTTTTTTTAGAGCAAATGAAGGTTATATAACGCGCAGTCATTGAAATTTAATTTTTAGATACGATTTAAAAAAAATCTCATTAAAAACGAAGTATAAATTATATATCAGTAAGAAAGAGATATCGATAAGAAGACACTATATTGCCGCACAGGTCCCTAACATGGTACTTTATATTTTTGTTAATAGCTGTTAACTATAAGTAATGAAACATACACACCTAAATTAGAAAATATTAAACTATTTTGAAAATACCTACAGAGAGATTTCGAAACATCAGAAGTTTTGAAAGGATTAACTAATAAACAAATAAAAGGCATTATGTTCTTATATGTAGAACAATTTATGACGATCAATAGAAAGGCAAAGATTTACCCACATTCGTGGCCTAAATACCAGTAACGTAAATATTATAAGGAAGAACAGAACATTTAAAAAAAGATTGCATAGAGTACAAACTATTGGCAACTTAAACTTCCGCTGCTTCAGGTTAGATACCTAACACAATTCTGGCGAATGTTTCCGATCAAAAACACACACAGGAAACAACAAGCAAATATATTGTGTGAACTGTGAAAGTTTTGGTCATTCAGCCTCATACAAGAAACGCTCAAAACAAAAGGAATGAAAAAGTAAAAATAAAACAGAAAATGTCAGCTTTAAAACTTATAGGAGTTGGAAGATAAACGGAGAAACACAGTTTCATAAAATCTGGAGTTTCAGCTCGATAGTAGCTGGTACATCGGTATACAAGGCAGACTCAATATTGTAGGAGTATACCTTCAGTCAGTGTACGTACAGAACAATCACGTTGGCAAACAGAAGCTAACACATATAATCAAGTAAAAAATCGATAACTTACAAACATGAATAAGGGAAGATAACCACGACAACAGAAAAGTAACCACATTCAATATTACAAATACAGCAGACAACCTTGACACAGGTGTTACATCACCAAATTTAGTCATAACATTTTATAAACTATAGCTAGTTTTTAAAAATAGCTAGGTAATAACAATCCTTGAATTTTCATAGCATTCCTGATGTAAGATAAATGTCTCAGTGATCAAACGATCAAGGAAGTAGTTAAGATAATTACAATAATTCGTATTTTTAAACCATGAAAATTGTAACTAAATATGTTTATCCGAAAAGATAAAATTCCGACTTTAAGATAATATAATAAGAATAACATATAATAATCATTTTTATCGATAAAAATAATGGTTAAAAAATATCTATTTTTCGTTAAAATAATTTAGAAGCTTGATTTGATATTTTTGCTGATAGATTCATAACCAGTATATAAAAATTTACCAGAAATAACCTCATGTTCTTCTAACGTAAAATGGTGTCGATCAATATTTTTTATCCGACAATTTATTTTATTCAGCTTCGCTTTTCCAAACTTACGAATAAAAGATAAATTTGTTTTTAAAAACGTATGTATGTTTTTAGAGTTCCAAAAATTTAATTTCAAATAATAATTTATTTCTTTGTATTTTGCAGTCAATTGTAGCATTTTCCGTTTTGAACTTGGATTCAACATTACCTTTTTCTACTTTCTCTTGCACAAATACTGTATTTGTGAAATTGATAAATGATGTATTTACGAATCATGCCTTTAACTATTTTTGGTTCGTCAAATTCTAAGGCATCTTCTTCTCCATCGGGTGTGATTTTACTTATACGCTTCTTATTAAAACTGGGTTATAACCATCTTTAAACCAGTTTTGCTGTAGTAGTTTTCTTAAATGGCGTGAAAGCTACTTACTGAAATTAAACTAAACGTCGTGAAAGCTAGTTATCGAAGTTAAATATGTGGAAAAGCCTGTTCATTTCTATGTCAACATTGTAGAACTTGTAACAAAAGTAGGATGGAGAAGTGATTCTTTTTCGAGGTTAAAATTACTGTGTTACACGATAAGGAAAATGTATAGAAAAGGTATTATAAACAATTTTCATCTTTAAAGATTTATGTTAAAATTCACATTTGTCATATTATCAAAGAATTATGGCTTTTCTATTATAATACAAGGGGAAGTCAAAAAGTAAAGGAACATTTGAGAAAAGGGGCATTTATTCTAATGATAGAAATGTGAAACATACTTTATTTTCTACATAACCTCTCTGGACTTCAGTGCACTTTTCCCAACGTTTCACAAGTTTTTTCATTCCGTCGGAAAGAAAGTTTTTCGGTTGCATCTGCAACCAATTAAATTCCTTTACTTTTTGATTTCTCCTCGTATATATGTTTACGTGAGTATGTGAATCGGGATGGGGATTTATACTATTTTTATTAACTAGCAGTGTGCACTCGCTACGCGAGTAAAGTGAGTTTGTTGTTTTTTGTTTTTTTTTACTGTTTTTGTTATCGTTGTTACTATTAAACGTTTTTCTCGTTAATAATAAGTGTCTTAACAAAATGAAAGAGGAAAAAGTTTTACTGTTCTTTATTGCCGATATAATAGTGTGTGCACTTTTTTTATATTTGCAATATTTTTGGAGGAACGAAAATGACCCATAATTTTTTTAATGGAACTATATAGTTTTTCTTAGATAAATCGATTCTCTGAAATATTCTGAGTAAAAAAGTATTAGGGTATAATGGTAAAAAAAAACGATAATTTCTAAGATATTTTAAGTTTCTTTTTTAACATAGTATGCCATCTTTGACATCATCTTGTTCATCAGTGATAGTGGATATCAAAAAAATAACACAAACTTGCACACCTGTGGCCATAGACGAACATTTTGATACCATATGTGTAGGGGTGCACCTTGCCATCTTCTCACATAATTGCCGGCTGGAAACGGCTAAGCCGTTTTATATAAAGATGCCACTAAACCTTCTAATAGCAGAAGTCCCCGTACTTTTCGAACACACCTTATAATTACTTACAGTTTTTTTTGTATTTTTACTCAGCTTTGAAATTTTCATACGTCTTTATCTTTATTTCAGCTGCTTCATATCGTGGACCAGGCGAGGACGAGGACAAGGATTCGTACGCGGCAAGGATCGCGTTTACAGGAAATTCACGAATCCTGGGACCGATCTGCATAGTTGTAGGTGCCCTCATGCTCGCCCTTGGTGTACTGCTTTGCATGCTGACTAGAAGGGCGAGAAGAAGGGAGCGTAGAGTCGGTTTCCATTGTCCTCTTCACGGAGATTTTTATCCTTTAAGTCCTGTTCAGGGTGTCAAAATGCTCGGTAAGTCGATGAAGTTTATATTCGCTTTATTTCTTTTATAACGATACTGTTTTAACGTGAATTTCCATAATGAATATTTAAAGTTGACAACACACATTTTATATTTTTTATATTTCAGTATTCTATAATTATATGTATTTAGTAAGCTTGTGTTGTGAATGATACAGGCTGATTTTAGAACCTGGAACAGGTTACTGCACTTTTTCAAGAAAAAGTAGAAAAAAATGATGGAGGACAAAATTCTAACTTTTAATTCTAACTTGTTATGACCTCATCTTTTGTATGAATGTACTGATTACCCACTAAATGCACTTTATTCTTTAATGCAACACAATTTTTTGGTTAAACTAATCGATCTTTCTTATTATTCTGCCTATGAAAGTACTGACCCAAGATCATCAACATACCTAACCAGATATTTGTTATTCTATGTCAGACGTATAATGCATTTTGATTTCAACCCTTTGCGCTTCTCAATTTCTATTTCGGAATTTACAAAATAGATCAAAAAAACGGTTCTGAATTAAATGTATTGCATCCGTGAGGAGTATGTGACAAATATATTTTTCATTTATTATAAATAGTAAATAAATGAGAATATATATATTCAACCAATCTATCTGTATTATTTATAAAATCCAACAGAAATGTGATGTCGAGCTACACTCGACATAGAAGTGCATAGGGTTCAGTAATTAGCTGATACAAAAGGACGTGAATTCACGTTATCTTTTATACAATTCCAAAGAAAGAAGTCCAATGAATCAAACCTGACGAACGAGGTAGCTAGGACATGGTGTTAAGTATTAAACCATTTTCCTTGGTAGATATTGTGCAAACTGACTGAAATATCAAAATGTTATGGATTGCAATCAGCGAGAAAGAAATGGGTAGTTAAGGGTAAATAAAAAGAAATAAACACAGTAATTTCTACAAATCGTCTTAAAAGTTCAGACACTTATTGTAATAAAGTACGTTTCTTAAAATGTCAAATATCTCGAGAAGTGCTGGAATTTCGATGACCTTGGGTTAGTACTTTTATACGCAGAATAATAAAAGAGATCAATTGGTATAAAATTATGTTGCTTTAAAGAATAAAGTGAAATTGCACTTGGCCACTGTACTGGTGCATCCATATAAGGAATAAGATTACAGGAAGTTAGGAATAAGCATTTTGGGTAAATATTTAGAATAAGAGAGTTCCCTTGATTTCGATCGCCTTGAAATATGTTGTCAAGGTGGGGTTTTCAAAATAATGGCAATTATGTACCCCTTGAATGAAAGTCTAAATGAATAAATGACTAATATGTAATTAAATCAATTTAATTAACCTCATACCTACATATACTATCTGTTACTGCGTAACACAAGTAAAAATAAATTTCACAGTCCGTTTTGGTGACCTGCGACCCTGCAGAATATTTTAGAAAACCTTTAATATACAGCTAAAGCAATGTAAAATAATATTTCAAAGAAAAACATGTCCCGAGGCAGTAAACGCAAAATTTGTAAGAAATAGTAAAATTAAATGACGTTATTGCCTATAATTGAAAATGGCTATAAAAAGGTCAAACGGTTTACACGTTTGGGAAAAACCCAACCATTTAAAATTGTTACTGCCCTCGACCATTTGAATTTCAGAGACTTTACCTGGGTCTAACGGTAGTCCCCACGAAGTAGCTTCCATCTCCAAAAAATTTATAAAATGTTCAGTAACCAATCCGAAGCATCGTTACAAAATACCCCACTACCAAACAAAGTTTACTTCGACAGAAATATTGTGCGAAATAGGGAGATTCAAACATACAAGCAAACAAGTAACATCTTTTTATCATTTATAAGTTGCCGTCCGATACATTTATAAAACAACATACTTTAAATTTAATTGTGGTTTTTACATTAAATATTTTTAAGTGTTTACATTTTAATTACCAGCATTTCACTATCCTTTTTTCAATAATTCATTCGCCGTTAATTCAGCGTGTGAAGTGGGCATACGACGAAAGTTTCTTTCAATATTAAAATTGATCATTTTGCCCACGCGGTAACACTATCCGTTCATTCCACATGTGTTTCGAAGTACCTAAAAAATTTCGTTCCAAAGGGGTTTGAGGTTATCGTCGCCGTGGTGGCGGTTGGGGGGGGGGGGGGGGAGTCCCGCAAAACAATACAGGAGATTCTAATTGTGATTTATTCACTCCTGGAAATCATTGGCAGTAAAGCGCCAAGTATCTCCAAGACTAAAAAAGCCCGACCATCATATGTGTAGGAAGAAGTTGTTCAAAATGATGACCTCGACAACATATTTCAAGGTGATCGAAAGCGGAGGTGACTCCTTTATTTTAAATATTTACCTGATTTTGTTATCTATTATTATTTCCTATGATTACTTTAAAAAAGCAGTAATTGCACACTGTATAGCACCTTGCTCTACATATGGTATTGCTCAGTTCGGGGTCTTAGATCAAGATTTTAAAATAATCATAATATTATTTTCCGCGCTTGAAACGATTATAAAGAACATTTGTTTGGAATAAGTGTTATTAGAAAGCAAAATTTCTATTTATATCTGTTTTGGTTACAGTTCTTATATCAATACTAGAATCGTTATTTTTTAGATTCTATATGAAATGTGCAGGATGAGTTAAATTAGGTATCACAAGTTCTGAAACTGTAATACCTATCGATTTTAATATCAGATTGTAGGAAGTACTCAATTATGTGATATATAAAAAGATTTTCTAAAACGTCAACTGTGAGATCAAAGTAAACTGGAATTTTCTTTTTTAATTGAAATGCAATGTTAATTTCTTTTTAAGTTGCTTTCATCAAACTGAATAATATTAACTTGAACCATTTTTTTATATGCTTCATTGTTAACAGTTTATGAATAGGGATTTTTTGTGAGCAAATATGCAGAGGCGTTGAAGAGTTATTAACACAGACGTATTTTGTCTTAAAGTTTATTTTATTAAAAGTTCAAAATTACCACCAGTTATTTATAAACGCATATTTACTCGTTTTATAATGCTGTGTTATGCAGCAGACACTGTTATTACATTTCCCGACTGAGAAGTATGTTGTATACGAACTTTTATATCTTCTTTTGTGGTGGGTGAAATTTCGATTATTTTATGCTCTAAATATTTTCGTAAGAAAAAATATAGCGGGGTTAAGTTTTGTGATCTACACGATCACAAACACGGGCCTCTCTCCTTCCTATTCATCTAACTTTAATTGTTTCATTTCTGTAATGGTAAGTATTTTGAGCAAAGATTACTGATGTACCATCTTGCTCGTACCACGGTTTTATTATTTTATTCAGAGACAGGTCTTCCAATAATTCTGAAAGCTCTTATTTTAAAAATGTAAGGTACGCTGCTTTAGTTACCGTATTACCAAAGAAGCATAGTCCGATAATTTGATTTCTAAATAATTCATACTATACATTTAAACTCCAGTGATGTTGGAAGAAAATATTTTTGATCCAAGCAGGATCTTTTTCTGATCAGTAGCATTAAAAGATACCACATAATCGGAAATCAGAATGCGTGTGAATTTAATAGTGGGTAATATTTTTAGTGTTTTAGTACCATTTCAGTTTTTTATGCTTTTATTTTGCTTTTTATTTCGGTCTTGGTTTGAATATTTTATTTATTACAGAAGACAGTTGTTTAGGTTCTTATTGTCTTAAGTTTTTTACTTATCACCACATTTAGTGTGGAGCCTATCATTTTTTATTATATTGTAGCTCTTACGACTAGAATTTAATTTTCTTTCTGTTAATAATTATTGCTTAGAAACTTTATTATACGTCAACGCGCGAAATAAAGAGAAAAAAAATATAGTAAACATTCGATATCTGTAAAAATTACCTATACGATATGTGCAAAGAAATTATCCCCACCAATGGGGAGAAGACCCCTCTAGAAGCTTTCGCCAACATATTTGCGACATTTTCCTGATCAAAATGAGACCAAGCACGATATAATTTGGATTATATTTACTGGTTTAATTGAGGATAAAAGTTTCTAACACGGAGGAGGATAGCGAGTGAAAAAGAAAGAGACCCTGCGATCGTGACAGTCGGGAAAGGTCGAAAGTCTGTTCAATTGTTTAATACGTTGTTAACTTTTTTATTTTTAATTAATTTTTTACACAACTTTCTCCCTTATATTTGTGCCACTTTCCTGATTAAAATGAGACCAAATACAACGTAAATCCAGTCATATTTATTTGCAATAGCTTATTCGAGTAAAGTCTTCGATGTCAGCGTAACATTTGAAATTACAAATAAATATGTTCTGAATTACAACGTGTTTGGTTTCATTTTAATCAGGAAAATATAAAAAATCTAAGGGTAAAAGTTTCATATAAAAAAAATCGAAAATAAATAGTTTTATTTTTATTGTTTCTTTACGTTCGGTATCCTTCACTCGCTCTCCTTTTCTATGTTCGGCAAAACATGAATCAATCTAGGACCTATGTATACCATATGAGCAAAAGTTCAGATCCGAATGATTTACAGATATCGAATATTTACTGTATTCCGTCGGCTACATACTACGTTGCTCAAATATCTTTGCTATTTCAACACCCCCTTTCAAAGATATGAGCTCATAACGCATTATTCTGTAACATTTACTATTTTCAAATTTATCATACATTTCCGATGCTTGGGTCTATTATGATCCTTGGTAAGTGCATCAGCTGGCATTCTCTCACTACACGGATGCAGAATGTCGATTCTGCTTCTTTCATACAGTTCACGGCTGAAGTGGTGTCTGACATCAACATGCTTTGTTCTAGCGTAGTAGCTTTGTATTAATTCCATTACACCCTGATTGTCATTAAGGGGGGCAATACCTTTAGATAGATGAAAATAAGCTGATACTTGTGAATTTTTTTGTATAGGATATCTTTGTATTGTATTTTCGAAATTTCAGGTATAATTTATTATAACTATTGCCTATTACAACATATTTTCTTTTTTTTTAAATATTTAAAATTGGTGAAATTATGATAGTTTTTCCTGGAAGTGTTTCGGCGCGTCTCGTGAAACGGCGTGACTTCTAGCTTTAGTTATATTGGTCTGAAACAAGTTTGCAAACGATGTTTCGATTATTAACATTCACAGTTAGTAGATGAACCTAAGAAATGTGAAAAATATGGAAAATTGTAGAGATGGCGCGCTTTTAAAGAAAAACTTTGAATTTTACTGAAAATTTTCGCAATATTTTGCAATAAAAAAGGACTTTAATGTTAAATTTATTTCGTACATTTAGGTTCATATGTTAGATAGTATTGTCGTGGATATGTGCAAAAAATTTGAGCGCGATTGATAAACTAGTTTTTGAGTTATCAGTCACGCCAATTTTAAAAATGTAGTTTTGAGAAAAATGCGTTTAAAGTTTCGATAAGTAAAACCTGAATAATTTCAATGATTTACCAACTAATCTGTGATTCCTGCGCCATATAATAATCCTTCGGCTTACTCGTAAAGTTGATTTTTCTCCATAAGCTCATTCTCCGTAAAAATTCAAAATTTCAAACACAGCAATGGCGTGATAATAACAAATTTGCTACATAGCCCTCGGCACCGAGCGCATGAATATCTGCGGCGTGATACCAGACATGAGTCACGATAATCGGCCATAACTTCAAAAGGGCTCCGTATTACGCTTTAAAATTTTGAGACTATATTTTTAAGATGTTGCACTAACATTTTATAGAAAAAAAAAATTTTGCAATTTTTTAAGATTCTAAAGGTATTGCCCCTCTTAAGCAATACCACACATTCATTTTTTATACATATTTCAGTCAAAATTTCGCGTAAATACATTGCTTCCATCGCGGCCTTCGACAGAGCCATGTACACTGCTTCTGTGCTCGATAGTGCCACAGTTCGTTGTTTTCGCGTCTCCCAGCTGATTGCAGCACCAGCCAAGGTAAACGCATACCCAGAATAAGATCTCCTGTCTACCGTGTCAACACCCCAATCCGCATCTACGACTGCGAATAGTTTTATGTCAGTTTTCTCGTACATTATTCCGCATTCCTTCGTACTACGCAAATATCTCAAAACTTGCTTTACCGCTACTCAATGCTGCGATTATAATTCGTATTGAACTGACTTAAATAATTCACAGCATACGTGATGTCCGGCCCCGTAGTCATGGATAAATACAACACCACTCCTATTAAACTCTGATATGGGTACTCTCTTCATACGTTTAGACTTAACCAATCTACAATTTGCTTCCATTAGCGTAACAGCCGATTTGCATTTATTCATACGAAAATGTTCCAATATCTTTTCGATATATTTTCGCTGATTTAATTAGATTCTACTCTTATCATCGCCCGAAAAATCAGTGCCCAAATAATGATTGATTGCCCTAAATTTTTCATTTTGAAAGTTCGCGACAACGCGCGTTTTACATCAGACAGATAGGAGTTATTCGTCGTTAGAATCAGGTAATCTACAAAGTAGCAATAAAAATTATTTTTTTACTTTTGCGTGACATAAAAGAACACGGATGTAACGTGGTAAAATTTACCGCTATACACCCGATTGTCGCAAACCACACAACACTTTCCGCACCAGGTACACGCAATTGTTCTTATTTTTAAAATTATCATTTCAACGTTTAGCCGTTGTGATCACACTTGCACTTTTGCATTTCTCACTCGAACAGACATTTTGTGCGATACCATTTTATGTAATGTTCCACACAACTGCTCTGGCCCCTCCATATAGACACTCTCTTCGAACTCGCTGTTCAGATAAGTTGTAACAACATTCATTTGATGTATTTCGAGTCCCAGTTGCGCTGATATAGCCGCTAGTAGTCTTATTGATGTAAATCTCACAACAGGGGAATATGTTTCATAAAAATCTTCTCCTGACCACTGCAAGCATCCTTTTGCTACAAATCTTATCTTCTAAAGATAAGTAAATGAGGGGTATCTCATGGGGCCACAAACATATGCGTGTACAATCTCTAGCAAGTCTGTCGTGCGGTCTTCACATCCCTTCCGGATTGGGGCGCACGTTAGCTTCTCACGCATACACACATCGCACTCTGACAATTTTTCATTGTCATTGATTTTAGTACACCGTTCTTTCGAAATCTCACTTCATAATTTTGGTCAACTACTCTCGATACTGATAGCAAATTTGCGCGTAGGTCCGGCACGTAAAATGCTTTTTCAACTTTAATTCGGCGTTTTTCACTTTCCGTGTCCACCTTTAAACGCACATCACCGGTGCCTGTAATACGCGTATTCCGTTATTCGCAAGTGTGAGTACACTGTCTAGACGCGAAAAATCTTGGAATTTTATCTTGTCCTGGATGTTTTGTTTCGACATAGTCATTTCTGTGTAGTTAGTATTGTCCTTTCCATGGGTTTTTGTTTACAGGTAGATGACTCATTATTCCTGTCCTGAGCCTGGCGCGTACTTTCAGAAGGTTCCCCTCGCTCCTCGACCTACACTCGCTGGCCATGTGTCCCACGCGTCCGCATAGAAAATATTTTATTTCCCTCTTGCCGGGATGACCTTCCTTATTATTTATATGCGGGTTTTCGCGATTCACGAAGGACCAAGGGTTATTTTTGCGTACCTTGCCCTCTGTACTGATACAATTTCTCTATGTTTTTTACCTTCGTAGTTTTCCATAATTTCAATCTTTAGTGCTGCTGTCGTCGATAGTTCTTCTTGTGGTAGCTTCTCTGAACATCGCAAACGAATCCGGCAAACTATATATTGTTAAGATTGCCACTAATTTGCAGCATTAAAAAAATTTGCGATGTGCGCCCGCAAGTCGTCTCCCTCCTGCATACGCGTTAACACTAGTTTTTTCAGCAATGACGCTTACAAATCAATCAATCCCATCAGAAATCAAGAAATCAATTAAAAATCAATTTAAATATAGAAATCAATTTAAATATAGAAATCAATTTATCCCATATTTCTTTGGATGTATCGAGGCTATCCAACGCAATTAATTCACTTGGGCTAACCGCCAACAAGATGTCCGTTCCGCTTTTCCATCTATTTTGATTCATTCTTCATACTTTGGATCTGCTTCCGCCGGCTTGGGTAATTTACTTGTTGCATATTCCCACAGGTCATTTTTTTTAAATGGTCTGCACGTGGATCTTCCACGTGTTGCATATATTGCCATTAAGTGGATCGATTTTGATCATCGCGGCCATATTTTCGTGATCTTTCTCGTCGTTCGACTTTAATTGCGGTCTTCCCGCAATTATAGAAGAAATTTCACAAGTATCGCCGGCTGCTTTTTTTCAGTATTTTATTTCGATACAGCAGTTATTTTACTTAAGCGTGATCTGGGCCTATAACCTGTTTTATTCAAGCTATAATTATTCATATATGTAGCACGTGTGTACGGTTCGGCATCAGGCGACAGACTGCTGAGGCGAAATGCTAACGCGCGAGACAAAGAGAAAAAACAAAAATATTCCGTTGGTTACATAGTATGTTGCTCAAATATCTTTGATATCTTTACAATTACAGTACAAATTACGTCGTAGAAATATTCCAGTATAAATATAATCGAGGTAATCGTCGTTAGTTTTTTAGTCTTTTAGTAGCTAGCAACGGTGAATTATATGTTATAGAAATATTATATCCTTAAAGGTCAAATCAATTAGTTTTATCCTTATTCTCGGAACCTGGCCTACATACACTACCGCTCAAAAGTATCCGGACACCTTCAAAATATGTATTCGCGCTGCATAAAAGTTATTTAAGTATCTACAACAGTGACTACAATCGATTTTTATTTGTTGCTTATGAAATATTTAACGTTTGAAATTAGAAATTATGTATGTGGAACTTACCAACATTGCACTATAATTAAATACGAGATTCATCAATGTATCCACCGCGGTTAGATATTACCGCTTGCACTAATCTTAGCAATCTTTCTACAAATTTTCTCATTGTTTCTGTGTGGTACTCTAAGACGTCTGTTACGTTTGCTTAGTGTTTCAATATATCAGTCTTCGGATTTAGTTGTCTTCACTGGTCGTCCTGTCCTTTTTTTTATAAGCAACCACTGCTAGTTGCATACTTTTTAATAGTGTCATGCACTGTTGATTTCGGAATTTTTTTACGCAGTGCAATTTCCCTAACTGCATATCCTTCTTCTGCAAGAATCAGAATACTGAAACGTTTTTCTATTGATAATTCTCGTTTGGAACTCATGTCTCGATGGAAAAGAAGCTACAGGCAAACTAAACCGAAGCTGTCGAGTGCATAGTGTTACCTGCATTCGCATCTCCATTGAAAGAACATAAACATCTCATCAACAGTTTACAGACACTTGATACATATCGAAGAACTCTCTGAATTCGTTCTGCACCATAGAAATGAAACAAAGTAGAAATTAAGACTCTTTTAAGCATCGAAACCGTTCCACTAGATTTCGTATTTTTGGGCAGGAATTTTACTTACGCACACTCATTGTACAATTTGTACTTAAAAATTAATTCCATTATGTTATGCTACCTCAAGAAAGATAATAATAATAATTACAATTGATATAATAGCCCTAAATACCTTTCGTACAAAGTTAAACTATGTTTTATAAAACAAAAGCAAGTGTCCGGATACTTTTGAGCGGTAGTGTATGTAATACTATATCGGGTTTGCATTTGTCGAATGTTTGAACTTTACATTTGTTTATTATAATTGAGGCTACAATTATTTGTACAATTTTTAGTTGATTGAGTTAATTTCCGATGTGTGTTTATGTTATTCTGTAACTAGCCATGTTCAAGTATTAAATTCAATACTGAATTCATCTGCAATGAAGTTGATTTAGGCGAGCTATATACGAGTTCATGGTCTGCGTTATAATTTTCTTAACTTCTTCATTGCTTACAAAAATATTAATCTTAAGAATTTACTAAATTACGTACCGTTTGTATTTTTCGTTTTCCTTCTACTTGCTATAAAGGTTTCTTTTCTTTAATTTTTTTTCCTTTCCTTGAGTTTTGGACAACCTCCATAGGAAGCAAAGTGTTCCAAATTCTTGTAATTTATACAATAAGTGTGTCTATCCGTGTTCTCGTCTAGATTATTTGTCGATATGTACTGTACGCATTCTTGGATCGTGGGAAAAGTTGCATTTAACACTTTTGTAATTTAGGTTGCAGTTAAGTGCAACGTACCCGATTCGTTAACATCTTCCGCATTCCGTCTGATCTTTATGGAATACTTTTTCATATGACACTATGTTGTGCAACAATACTTTAACATTTCTTAAATTATTAAGTTTGGCTTCCGGCAATAAGGATATTATATAAATTAGGAGATTTCTTTCTTCTTTTATCGATTTGAATGTAGACATTTTATTGACCGAAAAAGGTTTTAATGTTTTTAATGTTATTAATGATTCTGTTGTTGAAATAATTTAGAATTATGTGTTAAGGATGAAATCAACTAACATTCTTGTTGTTTTGGACTGTCTGTAAAGCATCCTATGTTATTTCCTTTCAAAATTTGACATACTATTTTGTGACTTGTTATACAGGATGAGTTTTATAGCATGGCGACTTAAAATAACTTGTAAATAATTTTCTAAACAAAAACATGTTTCAAACAAAAGTTGTATGGTTTTAAGTGGACATACAGTGCTGTAACCGGTTTTTTATTACTTAACCTTTCTAGTGAGATACTAGAAGGATTTTCGTTTATTACTTTTTTAGTAATAAACTAATTACTTTGTTTTATTTGGTGCTGTTCTACGATGTTTTTTTTTTTAATTTTATTTCCGTTTCTAGATTCTTTAACACATTCTCTATTACTCCTCTGAGTGTTGTCTGTAGTAAGTCTTCACATAATAGTTGATTTTCAATAGTGTGATTCTTTGGAATCATTTGCAGTTTTTTCAGTTTTCGTTTCATTACATATATTTGATTGATAATATTTTAACGCCTGTATTATAAGAAACGCTCCTTTCAACGTCTTTTTACGCCTGTATATACAATAATCTTTATTAGCTCACTTTTGTTCATTTCATTTATGTTTCAGCTGTCGATTATCTCAAATCGTTTCTTTAATCTTTTTTCCATAGTTTTGGTCAGAGCACCTTGCTTCTATCGATCTCTCTCGAGCATTCTTTGTTTTGTCTTAATTGTTTATTACAACCATCTTCGGCTTATTAAGTTCTCTTATTTCCTATGTTGGCTTGTTAAATGTAAAGATACCAAATGTTGAACAAAACACATTTCATAAAGGACATTCGAAAGCTTGCCATATAAATACGCAAAAAAAGTAAAATGTCGATTCCTGATTTTTTTTAAATTATGGTGCATATAACAAAAAAATCTCAAATAAATATACAGCAATAGTACTAATAATGTCTCTACATGAAAAACATAAAATATTCGCAAATCATTGTGGAGAAAACGGCATTCGACATTTTTGTATTTCATTTTACGTGAATCGAAATAAACGTAATATAAATTGATTTTGTTGATAAAGTATTAATTAACACAAATCGATTTGAATTAAGAACATAGTTTTATCCAGTATCCGGTTATCTTTTTAATAGTAAGTCAAACACGCTCTGACCATTCTTGACATATGTGATGCTGAAATGTTATAAAAATAATATTCGTAGAAAAAGAGATTTAGTTTCGTTGGTCTTAACCTTCGTATGTCCATATTCTCAGTATTCTTGTTGTAAAGTGAACGAACTGATACCTTGTGAGCAGAAATTTTGTAAAAGTTAAATGTGACACAAGGAAAGCATCACAATCGCTATTAATACAACTTACTCGTTCATGATACTATCTTCGTTACCGATCTTGACATAGCTATGAACTGAAATAATGGCGTGACGTTTAGTACAAGTAAATGACTGCAAAGCGTTCATGCGTTTAGCATCGCGAAGCGGTAGGCAGTAATGACCGATATTTGAGCTGTTTATTTTGAAAGTGGGGCAAGCCCATTAAAAAAGAAATGAAGACAATGATAACAATAGATAAAAACTAATATAATATTTTTATCTGTAAGCAATCAATAGTGAAAATAATTCAAATTCCCTAATACTTAAGCGATGGAAGTTTAAAATATTTACAAAATGAAAATAACTGAATGCGTATTCAACACGCAACTGCAATATCGATCTGGAAAATTCAGAGGGACTTCAGCATCCTTTATTCATAAATAGTGGTCAATATATTGCTTAATATTTATTTTTTGTTTGTTCAACTATTGTCAGCATTTAGATTGTTACCTATAATCTTTTCCTAATGTCGTAAATGACATGGGAATGGTAATAAAACTTTGTGCAGAAATAGTGCACCGTAAGATCCATTGGATGACAAATCTAACGATAATGTTCCGATGTCACCAAACTCTTCGTTAGCATGTCATAATGATATCCTTCGTTAGGACATGTTCCAATCTGTAATTATCTTGTATGTAATGTTTCCCAGAATGATGTCTGACATATCAGTGTGTTTACTTAGTGCACAAGAAATTGGATTTTGAGCAACTGTTTAGGCATCTAAGCTGTCGTTTAATATCCATTTGTTAGATAGAATTTCTAATTTCAATTTCTTCAGAAACTTTTAAACGTGCATGGTTTTCTTTGTAACATCTAATATTTTATGTAAAGAACAATGGTACCTTTCTCTGCTTGTTCGATTCGCAGGAAATAGTCTCATTATTCGAAATGAAAACATATCTAGTGTGTGAGCGTCTATTTGTTAAACAATTCGTCCTATCGTACCGACATAGTCCTCTCAGAAGTATTGCGTTCATGATATGAAATGTAATTATTTTGAATTTGGCTACTTGTCAACGGCGTAGATCTCCCTCTATAATCAGACGGGTATATACAGTACACTCTATCTGACAATGCAAGCCCCTTGATGTCACTGCTACGGAGAGTTCTTCTTTAAATAGGCAGTGGCACCGGGCGCAATGAACTCGGTGGAACTTTCACTCCATCCGCAGCACCAACTTTATCAGGACTACTTTTGAAACGTTCGATTGGTCTCCGTCGAGGCCACTGGCGCGTGGTATGAAAGGTAGAATTTAGTGTAAATCTGAAACTGAACAGAGATATGCTTCTTCGCTCATACTGCTATCATCCTACAGCCCCTCTAGGATACTGTCACTGAGTGTCATTCACCACATGGGTTGTGGCACCGGGTTCACCGACCTGGTGGGGCTTCCACACCACCCTCAGCACACATGTTATCGGGATTACACCTGAAACGTTCAATGGTTCATTGTCGAGGTCGCTTATGCGACTCTCTACAACATATCACCGCATGTTAGTGCCATCCGTCTCCCAGTAACCTGGGATGGGGTAGCTCCGCTAACAGCTCTAGGTGTATCGCAGCGTGTTATCTGTCTCATGGGTTCGTCTTAGATACTAGACTAACGGTTATCCGTGACATATAGGAACCTCGTCGACACCTCGAGCGATGGCCATACGCGGACCCAGAAGGACGTTCCTGAACAAATTGTTTCTGATTTAGATATTCTTCTTGTGCCCGTATTAACGAAATTCCTCCCACAGCGATGGATGTGTAACTGCCGAGAGCGCTTTCGTGACATTTGTACCACGCAGATCTGCGTACCAAAGGCATCCGTTGTTCGGATGTTTGGGATTGGATAGCTTTGTTGGTAACTTTTTAAGGTAGATGGTGTGTGGTCTCAGATGCTAGGGATCGAGTAAATATTCTATCATCCATACATATTGCCGGCGACTGTACTTTGATCACATTCCTGGGAATTAGTACGCCTGAGATAACTTTGTTCCTGAGATTTTTATTCGTATCCGTGTTAACGGAATTTCTCCCATGGCGTTTGATAGGTAACCGCCGATGGCACTTTAGTGGCACCTCTATCACGCGTTGCTGCATACTAACGGCATCCGTTGCCCGGATATCCGGAATTGGACAGCTCGTTGGCAGCTCTTTAGGGTAGGTAGTGGAGTCTTCGGGGCTCGTCTCGGATGCTAGGGCTAAAACCCGACACCTCAAGCGACGGTCTCATCACTCTTACACTGAGGATTGAATCGAAACTCTACCACATGTACCTTACTGCCGGCAGCTATATTTTATCCATATTTCTGATATCGTGATATGAAAGCTAGTCCGCAGTAAGCTAAGTCCTTTAAATAGCGTAACACATATTTCGGAGTAATGGATTTTAGTAAAATAGATTTACTATATAAAAATTAAATAAATTAAATAAAATTTAATATCACGTCTAATAGCGACAGCCAAATATCCAAGTACCACCCATTAGTTCTCCTAATGGCAGTTTCTTTCACTCTTTGTCGAAATTCTGTTTCAGTTTTGTCAGCGTCATGTCATCACTGTATATGCATACAGGCTTTGAGCTTACCATTTCAAAGTGTACCAAGAGATCTGTAATTTCGATACATGCCACTTTAATTTCAACTTTTTTGTGAGGCGTTATTTTAATTAAAGAAAGAACTTTAATGTCCTTCAATTTTAATTCTAAAAAACGATGTACTTATGTGTTAATATTCTGTTTAAGTTTTACTATTCCTTTACTACTCTGTTTGATTTAGCTTCTTCCAGCTTGATGTAGTCATATATATAGATTTTCTCAAAAGATATGTCATCGCCACTTTTCATCTTCTTGAGCGTTTTATCGACTTCGAACTTTATTTTGCCAACATTTCGTGTGGACAGCAGTTTTTAATGTTTCCGTACGAAATTCGAGAGATCCATGAATATATTTCGTCTTTACTCGTTCTTTACGTTATTTAATAGTTCACTACAACAGTAGCTATGAAATGGGCAGAGTTCGATCAAACTCCGGGTATGAATGTCTGTCTAATGAGTATTTCGAATTGCTGGACGAATTTTCGCCTCTCTCCTTGTGAATGCTTTATCTAGTTTAAATTTTTCGGAACATGATGCTAGTTTCTAGAGTAATATTCTAACCTGCAAATTCGTGTTCATTTCATTTAATTTGTCAATTGTATCAAAGCATTTTCATACGTGTTCATGTACGTCGTTATATGTCATCATAATTAAATTAAAATAACGGAGTACAAACCAGGAGGGCATTTTAGTCTATTGAAAAGGAAGTTAGCGTAGTGAACAATTTGTGGTGAACAGAGTAATAAGCAGGAACAGAACCGCAAAACGTACATGATAGGCAAGACGATTATTCGTACTGATAATTACTGTTCTTGCCTTGTTATTTTATTAGAGGTTGAATTATGTAATGATAAATTATATCGTTTTATTCAGAAACTATATAAATCCATAGGATTGTTGAATATCACTTTTGGTGTTTATATTTGCGAAATATTCCGTCATTGTGAGTACACTTCAGGAGTATATGGAATTTCCCTAGTATGCTCACGGTTTTTCTTAATTAAATAACAAAATATGATATTTGAGTAGTTTTATTCTACTTTATTTTTAAGTTAACAATATTAAAAATCTGAATGAAGGAACAAAATAACCAACATTGTCATAATAGTTAACTAAAATAAGCGTTAAACTTTGGCATACGATTTTGAGAGATGATTAAGCGGCATTTAGTACCGGACACAGTAAAACTTATTAACATAACGCAGTGCAGTTTCAGTATAATTTGCACTGATCATAAATATAATAATCCGATCATTCGGAAATATTGGCACAAGCTTCGTGTCCTCATTTTTGGCAGTTTGAATCCAGTCTTCATTGTTATCCAAATCAACTATTTCAATTTATCTCTCGTAGTTTTAGTGGCCTTACTGCTCTTAACTTTTAATTTAAACGTTTTTTATTGTTTAATAAAATAGTTTCGATAATAAATTTTGTCCAAAATCAGGAAACAGCGAACCTATTCGAAAAAGAATGTTTCTTTACTAAAACCAGTGCATTACATGGTTTGTCCGAAAAGTAATGCAATTAGGTACGTAAAGAAAATGTATTTATGTTATTGATATAAATCTTTAAAATTCTTCAAAGTACTTCCCTTGGGCTTCAACACACTTTTGCCAGCGACTTTTCCATATACGGTACGCATCCTGGAAGGTGTTATGGGGACCTCGTTTAATGCCTTCGTCACGGCGGTTTGAATCGCTTCTATGGTTCAAAAATGGAATCCTTTGAGGTCAGACTTGATCTTCGGGAACAGGAAAAAATCTGCTGGAGCCATGTCAGGACTGTAAGGGGGCTGTGGTAACGTTACCAAGTTGTGCTTGGCTAGAAATTCTTGAACGAGCAGAGCGGTATTGCTGGGAGCGTTGTCGTAGAGCAGCTGCCACGTAGTGGCGATCTCTTTTCGAGTACAATGTTATGCACAGTTGTTTTCGATATATTGAGAGTCTCTGCGATCATTCGAACACTCAATCGTCGATCATTCTTAAGAAGTTCATGGACATGGGAAACATTTTCGTCAATAGTGGTACTTGTCGGCCATCCAGAGCAGAAGTCATCCTCCACGTTTTCCCGACCGTTTTTGAACAAATTTAACCATCTGGAAACTTGAGAATAGGAAAGAGCAGAGTCCCCGTATGCCGCCTTAATCATTTAGTTGGTTTCGGCAAGGCTTTTATTCAGCTTAGCGCAGAATTTAATCGCATAACGTTGTTCGATATTTTTCTCCATTACGCGTCGTGACACGGGCACAAATAATAGGTTTACGTTTACTACGATTCTGACGATTTCGGAGCGCGGATCAGGTTGAGGTTGCAAAGATATGAAGATAAGAGTCCCCTCCACATATTCCAACAAGTCCGAACATGTTCGGACCAGGAAAAATGGCGGAAATGAACAAATTGCATTACTTTCCGGACAGACCTTGTATATACATAAATTACAAAAGTAAATCAAAAAGTACTTATTAAAAATTATAATAATGTAACTTACAGATATTTGTCCACGAAAATTGATAGATAATCTGTAACTCATGTGATGCATCGGATTTATGTCAAACGCAATAATCAATTAATCCCTTAGTTGTGCAACTGGAACGTATCAAAGCTAAATCATTGTTTATTCTATCTCCTTTACGTATTACGTGATCTGGCCTATAACCTATAATCATACGAAGCAATAGCTTGATGGTATTTCAAATGTGATAGATACAACTAATGTGCGGTATTAGGTTCTGTTCAGGAATAGTTGAATCAAATTGATTCACAAATTCGTGGATCTCAGTAATGCACACAATTTTCAATAGATACGAAAGCTACTATATTTAAATGTTATGACGTGAGTTATTTAAAAATTTACCCTATAGAATATACATATATCATAAGACAAATAATTAATGCTGTGTAATTTAACTTTTGCTAAAGATATTTTACAATTTTCTCGTGGTTAACATTTTTTTTATTGTATATTTATTTTACATTTACAACTGACTGTAATGAGCCAACCAACAAGTTTGATACTTGGTAACGCTCAGTAGTGTTACCAATTAGTGTTACTCTCTTCATTGTCAATCCAGTAGATCGTTCTCTTCAGTCTTTTGATTTTTGGTGTTTGTGTCAGGTTCTTAGCCAGTTTGCTAGGATGTGATCCTAGTTTGTTATTGTATGCTGTCACATATTTTTGAATTTGCTCTTTTACGTACAATATTTAAATTACTTCTTTTAGCACAGCCCCAGAGCTGGATACCGTGCATTCTTAGTTAACACCGATTCAAATTATGTATAGGAAACCTATAAGGTACTGTTTGTTGAAATGTTAGTTTATTACAGCTTGTTCTAATTCGTATCTATTGTACTAAATTCAGGACGAGGCTGGATCAAGGTTAGGGTAGCTAACTAGATTGTTGGAATTCAGGCTAATACCAGTTTATCAAATTATTCTCTTGGTCAGTCGGGCAAGTAACTACTTCTGCAGCATCTCGTTTTGTGTTAGAAGCTGAAACCTAAACAGTGTTGTTTACGAGCGTTTCTTTGAAGTATTCATTACATGCAGTGTTTGGATTTATATACATGTATAGAAGCTTCATTCTTAACCCATTCGAGACGGCGGTTTTTTTCGAACATGGTCCTCAGAAGTGAAATTTTTTTTTTCTTTATATTGTTCATTTTTAATAAAAAAACTTGTTTACTATGGCAATCAGCCAATTCATAAGTGAATTCGCATAAATAAGATGATTGCACACCGTGTGAGCAACTCGCTCCTCAGAATATTTGTATTGCGGGGAGCGGATTGAACACCATTAGGGGCTAAGTGTAAACCTGTCTATCGTTTTAGAATTTTTCTGTAAGACGGAACTATTACGCGTTGTCGTTAATGCTCGGTTTTTTTCGGGTAAAAAGATACAGAATGCTGGAAACAAATTTCTTACATGTAAGATAATAAGATTCGTTTAGGCGGTATGAATAGAAGGCGATAGTATTGCTGTTGGTGATAGATTTGAAAAATGGAATTAGATATATGGGTTCCTGGATTGATATTTTCTAAAAATGTGGATTTCGAAAATCCAAAAAAAAAGGTTTTGTTCTTTTTGTACGCAACAAAACCAATGCTAAATTTTGTTTGTCTGTAATTTATTGATACTATTAATACAAAAAAGTCTTATCTCGACGACTTCTTTACTCAGAATAACTGATAATTGCTCATTACTACTATTGCACACCTGGTGTGCAACCGGTCTTATAGCCTCGGAAATCAATTGCACACACGGTGTGCAATCGGTCTCGGATGGGTTAATCGGAATGTGCATATAAATAAAATGTAATAGGTATTCGTACAATGGAGTCAGTGTAGACTTCGATGATAGAAGTTGTTTTGAAAGTGTTTTGTTTTGAAGCGTTAATAATTGTAATATGAAGGTTCTGGTTGAAATAGATAGAATTTTTATTCTGAATAACTGTTAAGAGTGTCTAGAATAAGGGTTCGATAAAATACATATATACAATCTAACCCACGAGAGTATGTCGGCGATATTTCTGTAAACGTTTATATACTCGTAAAAAATTGTATATAGATCGAATCTGGACCTAAAACACTAATACGCTCCTCCTTAGTAAAAAAATCCAGTCTCTACCATTAGCATTTCGTGACACCGTTTTGGTATACTCGCGATTAATTTTTTAACGTAGGATACTGGTAGTGATCTCCACATTTTCCGGATATAGTATACAAGTGTTCTGATTATGCTGATACATCATTCACTCAGCTTGTATTTCATAAGGAGCCAGACATTTTCAATAGGGTTTGCATCAAGGGATTACGATGGCCAAGGAAGTACAGTGATGGAGTTTTCCGCTTTCCACTGGGTACAGATGCGACTTCGATGATTAGTTGTCTTCTTCTAACATCCGTTAATACTCCGTTTGATTGAACCAACGCATCGTTTCGCGGATGTGAGAAGTCCTCTTTGGTACAATTTCACTATTTTTTGTCCATTCAAATTCTATGTGAAGATGCACGAAGTCCCGAAACCACGTGCGTTAAAACAACCCTCAATACAGCACTTTTATAGAATGTTTCACACTTCTTTGAATCATCTGTTTTTCATGGATAGACCAAGCATGCCTGACGAGACACCATGCCCAAAACGAAGAGTCATCAGTGAAGACCATATCACTCCAATCATGCTCGCTATTTTCATCAACCCTCGCCAGACGATTATAAACATGCTTTTTTGAAAGCAACACTGTCGACAGTGTACTCTGCTACGTGACATCAAGTTCGTCTAAACGTAATTTTGATGTCATTGTACATTGATGCCTTTTCAGCTAAAAAATACTTTACTTTTTTGTAATGAAAGTGTCGGATTTTTCTCGAATAGCCGAAGAATCATTTTATCTTCTCGAGTATAGATCTCCCGATGGTTCATGGTTTTGTACCGATTTACCCACTTCTTGAAAAACTGTATCGACTTATGTATACATATATTTGGTAGCACTCGTGAAACTCAATTTTGGCCCTTTTTGGTGGCATCATAAGAACTCTGCTTCAGAACCGTTTCATATACACGACACATGTCGAACAACTCTGTTGTTTTCAATGTCTCAAATAGAACTGAAAGATATTCACCCAACGCGTAATAGAGAGGTCTGCATTTGTTCATATTTTCTTTATGTCACCTTCATTAGGTTTCAAGTTTCGTAGATGTTACCGACACGCTCTTGTAGGACAGCCTATGTGTGCTTTCCACAAAGTTCGGTTTTCTAAAGTAGGTTGTATTTCCTTAAAACCACAATAGGAAGATGAAAAGAAGATGCTTAAAAAAAAATACAAGTTCTCTTCGTTGTATCGTCACTGTATCTTGTATTTTTACTGTTTTTCGAAATGGGTCACATGTATGAATAAAGAGTGAGGCCAAGTTTAAACCAGATTTGTTCGCAGAAGGGATTGATTCGTGTTTGGTATAAAATTAAAAATCATGTAACGCTGATAATGAACATATTGTATGTCTTCTTGAGAAGCTCGACTCCATTCTCAAGAAAATCGGTCCAAACGTCCGTTTCCAACAGATGGCGTACAGTCAATTTGATCCTTTTTGAAATGCGAAAATGAACAGTTTAACTCATATTTGACCGGAAACTAACCATTCCAGACTAGAATACTGTTTTCTTGTGGGTATTTGAGGACAGAAACACGAAAATAGAAATTTTCGTGAACTGGGAATCACTGAAGAGTCAATAAAAGAAGTGATAAACAAAGTCGCTTTTATTAGTCATTCATTGAGTACGGGCAGTAATGCAAATGTTGTGAAGGGAAGGGTTGAGTATGACAACTGGTGTCTGTAGCACAAATACCAGATGGTAGTCATTACATCACTGCAACAGCTGACGCGACCGTGGCGCACACCAGACTCTCACGCGCAGAAGTATGAGATTATCTGTCGCAAACGGACCTTTGGACCCGATTTCCTCGAGAACGGAACCGAGGTTCTCAAAGAGGCCTATATTCGTGATCGGCGTTACGAGACTTTTAATTTATACCAAACATGATCACAATCCCTTCTGCGAAAAAATCTGATATGGGAGCTTCGCCTCACTCTTTATATACGAGGTCTGTCCCAAAAGTATCCGACCTTCCTTCATATTTCCCTGCTGGTGTTATCCTGCGTCATCGGGCTGGTGGCATCCTTCGAAGTAGTCCCCGTTTGATTGTAGAATACGTTGCCAACGACCTTTCCACTTATGGAAACAGTCCTGGAACTCGTTTTTCGGAATAGCCTTTAGAGCGTTCGTCGTATTAGTTTTGACCGTTTCTTTATCGTCGAATCGGTGTCCTTTGAGTGGCATTTTCAATCTTGGAAACAACCAAAAATCGCAGGGAGCTACATCAGGACTGTACGGAGACTGACGGAGCTGTATGACTTTGTGCTTCGTCAAATATTGCTGCACAAGATTCGATGCATGCGCTGGCGTGTTATCGTGATGAAGAAGCCAATCACCGCTTGACCAAAACTGAGGTCGTTGTCTTCTAATTGCGTCACGTAATCTTTTCATAACTTCAAGGTAAAATACTTTGTTGATCGTCTGACCTCTAGGAGCATATTCGTGGTGTACAACACCCTCATAATAAAAAAAAAAACAATAAGCAACGACTTGATATTGCTCCGACTTTGGCGTGTTTTTTTCGGTCGTGGCTCCGACGACAACTTGCACTGCGAAGATTGTCGTTTTGTTTCGGGATCATAACCATACACCCACGATTCATCACCAGTTATAATCTTTTCAATTAGGTTTTCATCACCATTAACCATTTCCAAATTGTCCCGAGCGATTTCAAAGCGAAGGTTTTTCTGTTCCACCGTTAGCAATTTTGGAATGAATTTCGCACACACGCGAAACATTTGCAAATTTTTTGTTAAAATCTTCTAAACACTAGTTTTCGGTATTTCAAGATCACATTCTAGTTCTCGCACAGTCAATCGACGATCTTCGTCGATCGCAAGTCGCACACGTTCGATATTATTACGTGTTGTGGTCGTGGAAGCGCCGCCCAGAGCGTGGGTTACTATCAACAGATGTGCGGCCATCTTTGAACCGCTTATACCACTCTTTGATTTGTGTGTTGCTTATACACTCGTCCCCAAATGCCTTTTTCATCATTTCGATGGTCTCCGCATAACTCTTTCCGAGTTTTAAGCAAAATTTGATGCAAATTCGTTGCTCCGATCTTTCCGTCATTTTTCACAACAGCAGAATGCGACGAACGTAAAAAACGCTTCGTAAACAAATGCACGTTGCACGTGAACGAAGGCGTTCCGACGAAAACTGCGATATCGTGGGAGTTCGTAAAGCTTTGCAGTTGATATTCATACCCGGCAAATGACGCTAAAATTATCAGGTGCGAAGAAATAAAAGAAGGTCGGATACTTTTCGGACAGACCTCGTATACACTTTTTCCGGAAATTATTGAAGTTTTTTTTGTATAAACTGTTTTGTAGTATACAAAAAATAGATAAATTGCTGATCCGTAATTTCAGAAAGATGGCATATAGGATATTTTATTTTGTTTTTGATAGTTTTGTTGAATTCCGGGTTGTGGAATTAAAAGCAACACTTGAAACTTAAAGATTTATTTAATAAACGGCAAGAACCGCACGCTGTTACTGACTACAGAAATCTGACCAACATTTTGCTTACAAGTACAATATATATAAGGGTAGGAGTAGGTAATCGCTGGGCAACGGATGATCAGGGTACAAGGGACAGGATGAGTAACAGTTTACAGGAGGCTAGATGAGCTCGAACTATGACTAAGATGTTTTTACGTTGAGTTATCTTGTTGGTGATGAATTGGTCATACAACACCTCCCCCCTTTTAGTCCAAAAATTATAATTTTTGGAAGAGGATTTTAGCGATTTGAAGAAAAATTATTACAGTTTGATATAGCAGTTATACAAAATTCCATATATGCTTAAATTAAATGTAATAAAAGGTGTATTAACTAAGTTAACAAGGATCGAATATACTAATAAATACATTAATTTTATGATATAGTATGATTTTACATGTGTAAATATACAAAATTAATTTGAAAACTAATAAATGCATTAATTCTATGATATATTATAGGCTTATAAACGTAAGTATAAGTTAATAAACTAGGTTTTCTAACAATTGTAAACGGTTACTGATATAATTATTGGGAGTTTACAATTACAGAGGGGTTGAGCTTTTTCGCGTTCTTGGTCCAGATTTGGATCGGAGGTTGTAGGTGTGTGCTGTAGGTTGATGCTGATGCATAGTTCTTCCTTCGATGATGCCAGTGGATGTTGTATGTTCTGAAGAACCTTGTTCCCTCCCACGCCTTTCAAACAGAACCATGTCGTTAGAATGGTCTCTGTGTTCACTATGATTGTTCGAATCGAAATTGCAGTGAACAAAGTTTTTAATAATTGGTGGCATGATTTCCCCGGTTCTGGGACTCCTGGTGAAACAGCAAAGACGTTTGAGGAGGTTCCAGCAACCAAGCCAGCGACAGCAATTTCCACAAAGGATGAGGATTAGAACGGCACCTATTACTCCTAGGATTATCGTGTACCAGCTCGTGTGAGTGACGATAAACGGTTCCTTCATTTGATGAGTTAATAGTTCGTCGAGTTCATTTAGTTTTTTGCTATTAAATTTTAAATCATTTAGGTCAATGTTTGTAAGTTTTATGGGTTTCAGAGATGATATCGTTTTATGATGTAAATAGTTTGATGCCAGAATACAGCAATCATCTTCAACTAGATTGATTCGAGGGACATAATGACTGATATTTTTGTTTACGTAATTTGTGGGTTCCAACGAATATAGCATGGTATATCCCTTGCAGCCACTATGTAACTGTAACATGCCAGTTTTCTGTAAGACAATGTCTTCCATGTGATCATTGTTGTTCTCCCCACAAATGACTGTCAGTGTAGTCGGCTTCTTCAAGACATACAGCCACTGATTGCTTCCGATGTAGGTCCAAATTTCCACTTCAGCGTTTATTGACTTCGTTGAGCAGTCTTGCGGTATTTGCTTCACGTGTGGTGATAGTAACAGCACCTCGCAGGTAGATTCTTCAGTAGTTCTGGCCGTGTTTACGTTGGTGCATACATACTTCCCTTCCAAATACTCAACGCAATTCTTCAAATCCGACAGGACGGCGAAGTTGGATTTTTGCTGGGACAGGAGTAGGTACGGGTTCTGAGGTGTAATAAATGAGAAAATAGAGGTATTTTGATGCTGAATGGGTAATGGGATTAGATTGTATAAATCGAAATTTGTTCTTCTCACAAGCGGTAACTTTATGACAAATACTACAAGTTCGTTTATTGTAATGCTTTGAAGTTTCATTAATTTGTATATTTTAGGTAAATTTTTGTAGATCGGTGTGATCACTAACTCAGGTTCGCCTTTATAACTAGTCAGCTCTTCGCAAAGATCTTTTGGAGTTATTAAGAATGGAGAAATTATATTATGATTTCCCAAATTGATAGATTCTATATTCTTATCAAAGTAGTCCGAGACCTGAATGCATAAGGAGAGTAAAGTAGCAACTTGTTCCATGATAATTGACTCTAACGAAAGGTTTATGACAAAGTTATCTGTTTCTGACATAAATTTATTAATTACTTTCATATTGTTGTTCAAAGTGTCTTCAGTAAGTTTTAAGGATTGAATTGAGTTATTAAAATTTTTTACAGTACTAGAAACTACCTGTATCTGAGACTTTAATAAGGTTTGAGTTTGCCTATTATCATTTAATAAAGCTTCAATGCTATCGGAATAGTATCTAGCATCATCAGCATCTGGGGTGCCAATTAACCAATTTAAAACATAAGAAGCTCCATTAATTAAACCACGTCGTCTACGTTGCTTTACATCGTGCCCTATTAATCCATTAAGTATTTTTTCTTTGTTATTTACATTTTGTAATTCACTTTGAACAGACTGTAGGGTTTGTTCACAATGAGACTTTTGTTTCTTAGATATTGCGGCTTCTTTTAACAAGTTACAAATCTCCCGTGATTTAATAAAGTGGAAATTTAGAAGAGCTTTCGCCTGAGATAGATAGGTTAAATTAGCATATGTTATGAGGTGTAACTCGGTGTTCGAGATTTTTGCTTCTCCTAACTTCCTATAGAAAATTCCACTTGTATCAGTGAGGGGTGTATTGGAATATGGTGACTCAGGGATGGTATTAGGAATTAGAAGGAATAGCAATAAGATTGTTGGAATCATCTGGAACATAACGTTTAAGAAGATTAGAATGATAAGTAGTCCTCTTTTTTCCTATTTGAAGTTCTACTGTGTTATTAGGATGTACTTGCGTGACTTTAAATGGACCTTTGAAATTAGGCGACAATTTTTTACTAAGGCCTACTTTAGTTCGTTTTTCATATATACAAACGAGATCATTAACTTTAAACCGTGTCGGGTTAATTTTCTTATCATAATATTCCTTACTCTTGTTTTTAGAGTTTATAAGATTTTCTCGCGCTGTTTTGAAAGACATGTTTAATCTATTTTGTAATGAACGTATGTAATCGTCATAAGTATAATGGAATTCTGGTTCTTTCAATATGGAAGAGGGTAAATAGGCTTTTCGACCAAAGAGAAGTTCGTATGGTGTTAGATTAGTGGATCTGTGAGTTGAGGTATTATAACTAAAGGTTGCAAATGGAATATATTCATCCCAGTCCGTTTGATTGGCCTTTATATAGTGCTTTAGATAATCTTTCAACGTTAAATGATATCTTTCTAAACCTCCATTGGTTTGAGGGTGATATGGACTGGTGCAGATGTGCTTTGTTTTTAATAAATTGCCCAAGTCTTTTATTAATTCGGACATAAAATCTGGGCCCTGGTCAGTCAAAAAGGTTTTTGGTATTCCAAATTGAGTAAATATTTCGATTAACGATTTTGCAATAGTTAAAGACTCATGATTTGGAATAGGTTTGGCAAAACAAAATTTTGTCAGATCGTCTTGAGCAGTAAGGATGAATCTATTCCCACTTTCAGTGAGTGGTAAAGGTCCTACAATATCTATGGCTAGTTTTTCAAAAGGCTTTTCGGCTGTTGTAGTTATTTCCATTGGTTGTTTAATAGGTTTGAAATTTGTTTTGCTCATCTGACATGAGTGACATGACTGAATATACTTTCTTATGTCTGACTTTATAGACGGCCAGTAGTATTGTTCTTTAATTTTTGCGTAAGTTTTATTGAAACCGCAATGTCCTGATAATTTACTATCATGGTTTTCTTTCAGAATGGTTTGTATCTCTTCTGATGTTTGCGGATTAATTTTTTCAGAGTGAAACAATTTTATTTCACTGCTAGGAAATAGGAATTTTAACATCTCGCTTAATTGATCTAATTTGATATTACTATATTTTTTATGATTAGGGGGAATAAAAATGAATTTTTGAGTTCTTATTGACGATTTTAATTTCAGAAAGCATTCAAATATATTTTTGTACTCTAATCTATCAAAAGGTGAATTTAGAGGATATAAAAGATAGAAAATTTGCTTTTTATTTTGAACTGTGGACAATCCATGTAATTCTGGCTTAAGGTTTTCTATGTTAAATTTTGACTGTAAGTAGTTTAAATATTGATTGTTTTCATCGAGATCTTGAGACCAAAACATTACTACAGGATCAGTAAACGATGATAAGGTTCCTCCTACCATTTCATAGGATACAGGACTTTGATTGGTATAGTGATATTTGATAAAATCATGGTAGGATGGAGTCTGCTGTGTGTTCATATTTATTGAGCTTTGAGTGACGAGTCGAGAGAGAGCGTCTGCATTTGCATTAGCAGTGCCTGGCTTATGCTTTATCACATACTGATATTCTTCTAATCTAAGTCGCCATCTGACTAATTTTGATGATGGATTCTTACAATTAAAAAGCCACTGGAGTGGTCGATGATCAGTATAAATGATGAATTCTCTACCGAACAAATAAGGTCGAAAGTGTTCTACGGAGTTAACTATTGCTAGAAGTTCCTTTTCCGTAGTCGAATAATTACGTTCCGAATCATTTAGAGTTCGAGAATAATAGGCGATTGGAAGATCTTGACCGTTATTAATTTGGGAAAGTACTGCACCTATACCAACATTGGAAGCATCTGTACAAAGAATGAATTGTTTCGAAAAATCAGGATATTGTAAGATCGGTTTACAAGTTAATTTTTCTTTTAACGTTTCAAACGATTTTTGTTGCTCTTCCGTCCAAACGAATGGCACATTTTTTTTTAGTAATTGAGTTAAGGGTTTTGCTAATGTAGCGAAGTTTGAAATAAATTTCCTATAGTATCCTACCATACCCAGGAACATTTTAACTTCTTTTTGGTTTCGCGGTTTTGAAATTTTTTGAAGACAATCAACTTTCTTTGGATTTGGCTGCACACCTTTATCAGAAATTAAGTGACCTAGATATTCACACGATTTTTTTAAGAATTCACATTTACTTGGTTGTAGTTTTAAGTTATTCTCTCGAAGTCTAAGAAATACGTTTGTCAGCTTGCGATTATGATCTTCCAAATTAGCTCCATAAATAACAAAGTCATCTATATATACGAAACACTGCGTACTATTTAATCCGGTTAAGACGTTGTTCATAACCCTTTGAAAATGAGCTGGGGCATTCTTAAGACCGAAGGGCATTCGAGTAAACTCATAGTGCCCATTTGGTGTAGAAAATGCTGTTTTTGGACTATCCCTAGGGTCTATTGGAATCTGATGAAACCCATTAGATAAATCTAAAACGCTAAAATACTGTGCATGTCCTAACTGATCAAGAATATCTTCGATATTTGGTAAAGGATAGGCGTCGCCTATCGTTTTCTCGTTTAACTTCCTATAATCAATTACAATACGCCATTTTCTTTCTCCGGTTGAATCTAATTTTTTTGGGACAACCCAGAGTGGGCTGGACCATGGACTGGTAGATGGTTTAATGATACCGTGATCTAACATTTTCTCAATTTGTTTATCTACCTCACTCTTATGGATTTGAGGATAACGGTACATTTTTGCATGTATAGGTATTTCGTCAGTTGTAGGAATTGCATGAGAATCTACCATTGCTCGCGTTAATATATCTGTTGGTAAATGAAATATATCATGAAATTCAGTGCAAATTTCTTTGATAGATTGGGCTTCTTCCGAATTCAAATGATCCAGTCGTAGATTTTCGTTTAATACTCGTAATCTAGTTTCTGCGGAGTTTGGTTCTTGATTTGCGGCTAGACTATAAATATATGAATAATTGGGAATTGGTTCGATTGAAAATTCAGGTATCTCAATTATTTGTGTTTTAGAAGCAGTGTTAATTATTGTTGTCAAAGCCGTACCGTCCTCACGTACTCGGACAATTGAATGAGGTATCAAAAGAGAGTTATCGTTATTTAACTTTCGTGCCGTTATCGTCCCTATTTGCAAGTGCTGGAAATTTGATATTCTAATTGGAATTACTGTTTCAGTTCGAGCATTAAGTCTAATTATATCAGCGGATTTCTGAAGAGTATTTTGACACAGAGGTATAGGAAATGGTATATTTTCTAGTGACATGGTCATTTTCGTATAATCGATTGTTGCCTTATGAGCTTTTAAGAAATCATGGCCTATCAAACCATCGAAAGGAATATTACTAGAAGAGTCAAATACTTGGAATTTTCCATAAACTTTCCTGTCATTGATGTTTAAAGGGATTTCGGTTTCTCCCAGAGTTTGAATAGAAACGTTCGGTGCGATCCCGTTTAATACTGTAGAGTTATGATTATTAATTTCATACTCGGATATACTATGTGCTTTAACTAAAGAAATGGCAGCACCCGTGTCAACAAGAAATTTTAGAATTTTATCAGTGCTGTTAGAATTGTCTGACTCGAAGAGTACAGCTAATTGATCATTATTAGGTAAAAATGAATTTGAAGAATTTATCGTGTGCTCATGAGATTGAATTCCATCGTTGCTTCTTCCAATGGATTCGGAGGTTCTGGTGGATATTGGACCCGACGAAAATTTTCATTTTGAGAGTCTTTCGAAATGGTATTATGTGGTGCGACCGTATTAGAGGTGAATTGATTCTGTTCCTGATATCTAATGTCTCGTGGATTTTGGGAATGATTATTTAAGGAGTTTGGATTTTGTCGATATGTGCGAAAATTGTTAGAATTTGGTTGACCTCGATATGTATAAGAATTGTTAGGATTGGATCGATGAGGATATGAATTGTTCGGATTTAGTTGTTGTCGACTTGTTTGTAAATTATTGGGATTTGGTTGACGATTAAATACGTTACTTTGTCTAGAGTTATTGAATTCCCGTTTCCTGCATTCCTCTATGTTATGACCAAAATTTTTACAATATCTACATTGTTTTATATTATTTAATGCATTGTTTTGATTCGATTGATTAAAATTGATTGCTCTATTAGGGGGCGATTTTTGTTTATTTAAATAACAATCGTTAGTGCTGTGATTTAGCCTATTGCAAATTCTACATTGTTGAAAGTTATTGTATCTCAGACGCAAGGCTTTCTCCTCGGCCATAGCTGCCGTGAGTGCACTGTTAATATTTGGGAAGTCGCGATATCTTAACATCTGGGATATTTGTGGATGCGAATGATATACGAAACGACCGAGGGTCATTTCGCTTATCATTGCTATACGCCCTGCCAATGTATTATCATCACAGTCTGATGAGTGAATTGTTCCTAAAATTCTGGACTGAAGTTCTTCTAATCTCTGATAGAATTGAGAAACGTTCTCGTTGCGATTTTGTTGAATTGAATTTAGTTCTTCCATAAGTTGGTCTAAAGATTTTTTATCTTGATATAAATTTAGTAATAGTTCAGAAACTTCCTCCCAAGTGGTAAGATAGCAATGAATATCAATCTGATCTCGGGCCTTACCCTCTAATCTATTTTTCACAAATAATAACAAGACCGGTTTTTGTGAAGAGCTTGCTAATTCAAAGACTGAGTCTACTTGCTTTATAAACGAACGTAGTTTCGTTCTGTCACCATTGAATTCTTTCGGTAATAGTTGTATTAAATGATTCAAGGATATTCCCATTGCGGAATCGATGTTTATATCAGTTTCGTTACTTAAAGACATTTTTAAATTACGGGAATAGGATTATATGTCGGAAATTGAAGAATAGTACGATGAGATTATCTGTAGTTCGGTACTTACGATGCGACCGTATAAATGTTCTTTTTCCCAAAGAAAAACTGCAACCTCCAATGGTGCTGGATACACGCTGTTCCAGTAAATACAACCAGTTGTGGATGAGCTTCAGGATAAGTTTCTTCTTTCTTCCTTCGATATAACCAACTGAAATTGGCACCTTTCTTCAGTGAGACAATCAGCGATTGTCCAAATGCAACTGAGTTGAAAGCCGTCGAAGTATCCCACTTCTGACACCAAATTTGTGTTGAATTCCGGGTTGTGGAATTAAAAGCAACACTTGAAACTTAAAGATTTATTTAATAAACGGCAAGAACCGCACGCTGTTACTGACTACAGAAATCTGACCAACATTTTGCTTACAAGTACAATATATATAAGGGTAGGAGTAGGTAATCGCTGGGCAACGGATGATCAGGGTACAAGGGACAGGATGAGTAACAGTTTACAGGAGGCTAGATGAGCTCGAACTATGACTAAGATGTTTTTACGTTGAGTTATCTTGTTGGTGATGAATTGGTCATACAACAGTTTCTTTTGCAATACGTTGCTATTGTCACGTGTAATGTGTAGTATGGTGTTGCCTTTTAAAGAGTTTTCTTACTGTGGTGTTTGAAAAAAAAACGAATTTTTATGCATTTTCTAATTATTTAGAATTTGAAGATGCGATAGTTGGTACTCGTTTCACTGTACCATCTTTGACATGGTCAAAAAAGAATGAAGGTACTCGCTCAGAAATTATTGAAATACAATATCAAATACATAACCGGATAATTAAATTAATTTTATGCTTTGAGTTCTCATTTTTTAAAAATGAAACAGGAAATGGTGAAATATGCTCCTAATTTTACAGAAGCTAACAAAGAAATTTGAAAAGTTCACTTAAATTCAATTCTTTTATACGCAGTGCACAGGTTCTAATAAGTCAAAAACTATTATTATAATGATTCTATTGACAAATTTTTAGAAAAAAGTTGAACGATTTTGGGAGGGATATAATTTGACGCGATTAATTGCTATATGGATAGAAGTGTAGAGAACATATGAAAGATCATGTTTACTTTTTCAAGTAAAATGTTATACTTCCTATTATTATATCGATAAACTGTTAATTTAGAAAATAGTTTAACTTTAATTGTTCGAAATGGTATACTTGGAGCCACAATACTAATTGCTGAAGTAATGTCTCGGGTGAAAAATAGTTCAAATGAAGTCTGCATTGCTTAACAGAATTACATACTGAATTATTCGGTTTGTTCTTATCATTTATGTTTCTGAAAATTCTAAGGTTATTTTCAACTATCTTTGATCGAAATCAGATGTTTTTCATGACGAAATCTTAATAAAACATATTCAGTGATATTGCGCCATATGTATTACAGAAAAAGTAATTGATCTGTATTTTGATAATTCATTCGAAAACTGGTATTGCAAATGTATAACTATTGAAGATTTTTAACAGTAACATAACTGAAAAGTACAGTCTTCAAATTGTCTTTTATTTTGAGTGATTTTTCACCTTTTATAATTATACTAATTTGGAAAAGGCATTCGAAGTGTTGCCCATGAATTTCAATGCATTTCTCAACAGTTAAACATCTACATTCGCAATCTTTCGTTTGCTTAGTCAAATTTCTTGAAAAGTCATTTAATATTTATTGTAATACACAATTGTTGAATTTGCCTTACTATCATCCATAACTTTTGTTACAAAAAAAATATGACACCTACTTAAAGAACTGAAATTTGAAAACTGAACAAATTTATGAGAAGTTTGAGCTTGATAAGGTAACGAGAAAATGTGTCTTCGAATCTTCAAATGTTAAAGTAATTAACTTAGTGCTTTTAAAATTGGTTTTGTAAATTATTTTTTAAAATATTGATTACATGAGAAGGTGCATTAGACTGAATCCGCAGACCTAAGTTGGACTTATCCTTTATACCCTGTTACCTTTTCTCGCATAACAAATGGTTTTTAAAAAAAGGATAAGAAATAATCTGAATACAATTTTTGAAATTTAAAAGTATATTCTGATTATTTCTTAGCGAAAAAGACTAAAAAATATATATTTTCTATTTTCGATCCTAAACGGTTGTATTGAAAATTTATGGGTAAATTTATGTGTTAAGTTTATGGTAATGTCAGAAAATTTCTATCAATTATAGAACACATTGAATAATGTAAAAATTCTAAAAACGTATCGTAAGTTATATAAAACGTGGAAATTGGTTAATTCAGATTCGATGAATATATTGTAGGACCCTTCTATATTTTGACAAGTGCCAGCCGTAATACAAAATTATTTTGATTTTGAACAAATAAAAAGAAAAGTTCATTATATTACTTTTTCAGTCATTGCTGTAAATATTATAACGTCATCACGGAAAAAATGTAACATGGAACAGAAATTTTAAATGAAATTGTGAAATCAGTTGTTTCGAGTAGTGTGATCGCTTTAGTGTGAAATTGTAAAGTTGTATAGTCTCTTATAAGGATCGAAGAGAAGTAATGGCCAGAATACCTACTTCCGTTGTTAGTAAATACTACACAGTCCTGAGCGTCATTTTCTGGAGTATCTAGGGATAACAGGTGTAGTTCGATCGTAATAAAACGAAATCGAAAAGCCATTAGCTTTTTTGCTACGATAGAGTTGGTTGTCAATCTACTACTACTTACCGGGCTTTATAGTAAATGGTGTAACTGCACCTAATATCGAACTCTTCATTTCAAAAACTCGCTGAAAACAGAAACATGTTTTAGCAAAGAAGTTAATATTTATATATATTAATAGCTAATTCGAAGAAATATAAAAAGTAAGACAAAGCGAAATTAAGAATTGATACATAACATGAATATTTAGAAAATTAGAAAAAAAGAACTAAAAAGACTTGAATATGAAAAATTAGTGTTCATTTGCATAAATATAATTATTATATTTCACTTTTTATAAATTTATCCTTTACTAATGATCAACGAGAACATTCTTTATGTAAATAACTAATACGAAATCATTTTTAGATGCATCTGCCGATTTTTTTCAGTACTTCTTTAACAGTGCAGAATACAAAAAAATACTTCAAGTAAATGTTGTTCCTTTTGATGGAAACTATCCAAATAAATAAGGGGCCTCCTTCCGTTGCCTCACTAAAACCTATTACCAAAATTTTTGTACATCTGGAACAGTTAGTCCCCACGAACCCATTTAATTAAAAAAAAATAGGGTTAATATCTTTAATACTTATCAAGAAAATAACTTATTAGTTGTGTGGTCCACCCTGTATACAGGCTGTCCTAGTTTTTTTACCACCAGGCTTAATATATTCTATTCGTAAAAATAAAAAGGATTATTTATAAACATAAAGTTCAAGCACCTTACTAAAAAATTATAACAAAAAGACTAAATAACAATGAATTACTTAGATGTTCGATATTACACAGAAGGTATTCCAGTTTTTTCCGTATAACTTTTCTAAAGTATTTGAAATGCCAGATTTTGTGCGCATTATTGGTCACTAGATCATTGTACCGTATTTAGTTAATGGACCATTCATGGATGCACCATATTTTACTTTTATATTCGTAATATTACTTGACATGTTAGTAAATGTCCCGTCTCTAATACGTTTAAGGGGGGAAATACCTTTAGAATCTTAAAAAATTGCAAAATTTTTTTTCTATATAATGTTAGCGTAATACGGAGCCCTTTTGATGTTATGGCCGATTATCGTCACTCATGTCTGGTATCACGCCGCAGATATTCACGCGCTCAATGCGGAGGGCTATGTAGCGGATTTGTTATTATCACGCCATCGCTGTGTTTGAAATTTTGTATTTTTACCGAGACTGAGCTTATGGAGAAAAATCAACTTTACGAGTAAGCCGAAGGATTATTATATGGCGTAGGAATCACAGATTAGTTGGTGAATCATTGAAATTATTCAGGTTTTACTTATCGAAACTTTAAACGCATTTTTCTCAAAACTACATTTTTAAAATTGGCGTGACTGATAACTCAAAAACTAGTTTATCAATCGCGCTCAAATTTTTTGCACATATCCATGACAATACTATCTAACATATGAACCTAAATGTATGAAATAAATTTAACATTAAAGTCCTTTTTTATTGCCCCCCTTAACACGTTCATGGCGGGGCCTGAATTTATTTTTCACCGTGGTGCGGCTGCAATTTACGTACTTTCTCCAGTTTGACGGTGCTAATATGAACTAAATCATATGCTACTTTTTTTAACATTAAGATAAATAGTTCTCTTATGCTGTTACTGCGTAACACAAGTAAAAATAAATTTCACAGTCCGTTTTGGTGACCTGCGACCCTGCAGAATATTTTAGAAAACCTTTAATATACAGCTAAAGCAATGTAAAATAATATTTCAAAGAAAAACATGTCCCGAGGCAGTAAACGCAAAATTTGTAAGAAATAGTAAGATTAAATGACGTTATTGCCTATAATTGAAAATGGCCATAAAAAGGTCAAACGATTTACACGTTTGGGAAAAACCCAACCATTTAAAATTGTTACTACCCTCGACCATTTGAATTTCAGAGACTTTACCTGGGTCTAACGGTAGTCCCCACGAAGTAGCTTCCATCTCCAAAAAATTTATAAAATGTTCAGTAACCAATCCGAAGCATCGTTACAAAATACCCCACTACCAAACAAAGTTTACTTCGACAGAAATATTGTGCGAAATAGAGAGATTCAAACATACAAGCAAACAAGTAACATCTTTTTATCATTTATAAGTTGCCGTCCGATACATTTATAAAACAACATACTTTAAATTTAATTGTGGTTTTTACATTAAATATTTTTAAGTGTTTACATTTTAATTACCAGCATTTCACTATCCTTTTTTCAATAATTCATTCGCCGTTAATTCAGCGTGTGAAGTGGGCATACGACGAAAGTTTCTTTCAATATTAAAATTGATCATTTTGCCCACGCGGTAACATATGCATATAAAAATGTAAATAAACTTGATAATTACAGTAATCATTTGTTTAATTACTATGATGCGGAAATAGTTAATGTACAACTGGTGCTTCAGTTCGTCTAATGAGATAATTGTGTATGCATCATCGGTGGCTCACTCCATCCCTTGGGCCACACATGTATGTGCCACCGGTAGTTCGGCCCATCATGAACGTGTTAAGATAGTTACATCAACATGTTGACTGCCTTGCACATAATGCATGCCAAGTACGGCAGGTATTGAACAGAATGTTTTCCAATTGTGGAACCGGACATAGTAGTTACATTATATGGTCAGCTCGGTGACCAGATTTAGTATTGTTCGATTATTCTGTTTCGGAAAGTACTAGAAATGAAGTTTATCGCGGACGACGACATTAAAAATATGCGATAACAAATTGTTCATACACGTGCCACAATAACTGCAGAAATGTTTGAAAGAGTTCATCGTTCACTCATAATTAGATTAAGACAGCGTATTGATAATGACAAACAATTCGACCACAGCTTGACCTGTTACTTTGATAATATTTTAATAAATATTAATTTTGGTTATTATTTTTAATAACAATTTTTATTTATTAAATTATTAATTTTAGTCTCGTAATAATGTTTTATGTCGAATTTCATGCTTTATTCATATTCAGAAATTCTGTTTGAGAAGCTGAAGTTGTCTTTTATATCTTGATAAAACAGCAAGTTAACGACAAGCAATTACAACACTATATGTGCCCTTGTACATTATAAATCTATTGTTTCAGAAATTTATTGTGCAATGAACGATTTACGAGTTATTTTAGTCATTTAATTTCTTAATGGGTTAATATTGGAACAATCGAAATTAACAATATTTTAGCACCGAAAAATATAAACTTTCGTGTCTAAATTTAATTTACTGGATTTAATTTATTTTACAAAATGATAAATGTGATATCCATACTTCAATAGCAATATATAAATTTGTGTTTCATTTTTACAATCTCTAACAAAAGTCCATAAACGAAATGATATGAGAGGAAAAATTATTTACATAGAGGCCAACTACATAGAGTGTAGGGTACTACTAATTATCTCGACGTAGAAGCAAAATACAAATTGGAATTTGATGCAAGTGTTAGCTGACCTTCAAAACAACGAATCAGATATACCTACTCTGGTGACGCTAATTCCGTTTAAAAAGATGATTACGTTGATCGAGGAAACCCGTATGAGCTTAGCGTAAAGGAGCTTATGTATTTACTATTTGATATTGTTACACTGACCAAGTTAATTGTCTATTACGTAAATTCAAAATACTACCACGGGATTAAAGATTATACTATTTAAGTAACTTTAACACCGATGAAGTTTTGTTTTTGTTACATTTCTCAGAATGTTTAAAATATTTATTAATTTTCTTCATTTTTAGGACACCGTTAGATTAATTTTAATCATTCAATGATTTCTAACGGAACATGCTTTCTTATATTTGTTTAATTGATTGTGACAATATGTAAAGAAAAAGTATTTTCTTTAATTTGGATTTTGCCGCGCTCCGCTTCGGTCGAGCGGCGATTGTTTTACACGTTAGGGATTTTTTTTAAGGTTAAAAGGAGCAACGGAGTCGTTTCTGTATTTTTAGGTAAGAAGTGATTGCAATTAGAAATTTTATTTATTCTAATCAAAATAAATCTGTATTTTTAGAGCAACGCAGCAGTTTATTTTATTTTGTCAATTCTCTCAAAAGATAAAATATCTTATAAATATTAAATAATTAAACTGTTTGAAACTTATCCGTAGATCAGATTTTTAAAAAATGTGAATGTAGTCGTTATAAATTAATATGAATATTTATTGCAGTTGTACATAAATATGAATATTTACTACTACGTGAATATAAAAGGAAAGCACAAATGTTCCAACGAAAATAAGTTTATAATATAGACAAAAGCTAAAATAATTATTGTTCTTGGACGAAGTCGATGCACGCGAATTGTATTTGATTCACAAAATATTTTGAGTTAATTAATATTTTCCCATCGATCTGTGGGTTAATCATTTTGGAGTTTGGAATATTACATATTTCACTCACAATCGGTCTTCCTTCTTTGTCTATTCGAGTTTTCAAATTCATCTGTTTATTTAAGTTGTACATAAAAGGATAAATGAAACCTCGACTGTGGACGCTTGAACAGACATCTCTATAATTATGATATTTTTCAGTTAAGGTTTGGTTAGATTTATGAACTACATGTTCAACTGTCGGTTATTCGAAATGGGAGCATCGGAAGATAATATTGCTATTGCCAGTTATATACAGGGTCTGTCCGGAAAGTAATGCAATGTGTTCATTTCTGCCATTTTTCCTGGTCCGAACATATTTGGACTTGTTGGAATATGTGGAGGGGACTCTTATCTTCATATCTTTGCAACCTCAACCTGATCCGCGCTCCGAAATCGTCAGAATCGTAGTAAACGTAAACCTATTATTTGTGCCCGTGTCACGACGCGTAATGGAGAAAAATATCGAACAACGTTATGCGATTAAATTCTGCACTAAGCTGAATAAAAGCCTCGCCGAAACCAACCAAATGATTAAGGCGGAATACGGGGGCTCTGCTCTTTCCTATTCTCAAGTTTCCAGATGGTTAAATTTGTTCAAAATCGGTCGGGAAAACGTGGAGGATGACTTCTGCTCTGGACGGCCGACAAACACCACTATTGACGAAAATGTTTCCCGCGTCCATGAACTTCTTAAGAGTGATCGACGACTGAGTGTTCGAATGATCGCAGAGACTCTCAACATATCGAAAACAACTGTGCACAACATTGTACTCGAAAAGAGATCGCCACTAAGTGGCAGCTGCACCACGACAACGCTCCCAGCAATACCGCTCTGCGCGTTCAAGAATTTCTAGCCAAGCACAGCTTGGTAACGTTACCACAGCCCCCTTACAGTCCTGACAGGGCTCCAGCAGATTTTTTCCTACTCCCGAAGATCAAGTCTGCCCTCAAAGGATTCCATTGTGGAACCATAGAAGCGATTCAAACTGCCGTGACGAAGGCATTAAACGAGGTCCCCATTAACGCCTTCCAGGATGCGTACCGTGCATGGAAAAGTCGCTGGCAAAAGTGTGTTGAAGCCCAAGGGAAGTACTTTGAAGAATTTTAAAGATTTATATCAATAACATAAATACATCTTTTTTTACGTACCTAATTGCATTACTTTCCGGATAAACCCTGTATATCTCGAAACAAAACCGCAGATTACAAAATAGTAATAGTTTTCAACCTGTTTTGGAGTTATTATAGCTTTCCATCTATGTGGTATTTTTGGGATATTTTAACAATTATTAAAACTTCTGAAAATCTGTCGAATTCGATTTAATTTAAATTTTGCAAGCATCTTTGTTTTGCATAGAAACAATATTTGTGAGGATTTTTGACGATTCGAAAAAATGTATCGTTTTATTGTCATTTCCTACCTTACCGACACAGCGTATAGTAACATTACAGTAGCATTCGAAATATTTGTAGTCTTAGAGTACAATTTCAACAGTATAACTTGTTTTACATTCCTTATACTGGGTGCATTGTAATCGGCTGTATAATATTAGGGTTTATCGTTTATAAAGGATCTTAAAAATACCGGATGTGTTATTTCAATTACCAAGTTTTTTAGCAAATCTTATTGCATCCTACGGACTGCCTTCTCAAATCAGTTTTTGTCTTTTTACTTTACTTTAAACTTGTTTTACGCTGTGGTAAAGAATGCCACTAAGAGAATACAGATTTTTTTCGAGATACAAAAAATTGTTATTGAAAACATTGTATCTATGTACGATATAAGCTCTCTGCAAAATTTCAACCCAATCGGATTTAACAGATTTTTGTGCAACGCAGCCTGTGTTACAAATATAACTTATTACAAAGGAAATTTTAGTATAAATATATTTGTGCTATAACTTTTTATTAAATATGTAACTTGTTATAGGAATCGAGCACTAATTTAGGACGGAGCATTTAATCCTGGATGATTACAGCGTCCAAAGAGCTCTTCGGAGTTTATTGCCATTTTAGTTTTCGATTTTGTCGATTCTCAACCAGAATCATCTGTTATTCTACATCTGAATGTGTCAACACATTCGCTACTAAGCGTCGCACTTGTATAATGCTTCCAGATATATTCAAGGCCCAGTGTCATTTATTTGTGGGAAAAACAGTATTCAATTTTCGACGAAAAAATAGATGAAGTCTAATTTGTTTCTATCGCAGATACTTTTGTATAGTATCTACAATGTCGGACTACGCTTGGTCTAATGTTATAATACGTTTTTTTTAACTGTTCAAAATTTACTGTTTCTAATTCCCTTCTCGAGCAGTATAGGTTTATTATTAAGAAAGGTTTGATAATGATACAAAAATGAGTACTTTTCACCAGATATTTTATTTGCTTTCGTTAATTTTCCCTATTTGAAAAACTTCCATTTTCATTATACCAATGAGTCACAGTTCTATGACGCGTTATAAAAAACATTTTTATCGTTTACTTAACACATTTTGGTAGTATACGTGTTAAAACGTATTTAGCATTACGTAAAATTATAAAGATTTGATACTTGGACTGTAAAGAACAATTTGTCTTAATACCACGGTGGCGAATATGTTAATAATGCGATCTAATAATTTAACCATACAAATTATTTCACAGATGTTTAAACTAGCTAGAATAATCGCAATTAACAGCAGTATTTGTTTACAGGTGTATCGGGTAAGGATATTAGCGGATGGTCGAGAATTCCGTGCTTGAAGGGACGTTCCTCGAGTAAAAGCGGAAACGCATCAAATGGGGTACACATCGGTCCACCACAGTGTCCACATTCTGTGTTAAGCAGCACCCGCAGTTCGGTGAGCAGTTCACCATTGAGCCCATGCCCGACACCTATGCCATTCTTGGTAACCTCGGGTTCGGTCAGGTGAGATTGCAATCTGTATACGCTTCTCGTATCAAATTGCTCGGTAGTTATGAATGTACAGTCGAGGGCATTCTATCCTGCCCCTACAGGAAATGATGCTATACATAATGTGAAGGTACACATTTGGATGAAATTCTTATCACTAGGAAGAAGAGGTATATACGCTATCACGATGTAGTAAAGTCGTTATTTAAATCCTGAAGAAACAACTCTTTATTTGTTATTTAGATAACATATCTATGTATGAATCTAATACATATCTTCTTTAAATTTAACTATCAAATTTAATGTACTTTGACTTCTGAATAATATTACGACCTTATGACATCGTGACGGAATCAGTAATACGGTATTTTACATTCTGCTGTCCCGATACTTAACACGTTCTCAACTACTCGAAACTCCCAAGGTAGGTACTGTGTACCACAGATTTGGGTTCTGCGAGACACGTATAAATACACATGCTGTTTTTAAGTTTAATGGATCATTCTACAATTATCGCTATCAATCAGAGATAGACAGGTGATTATATGGGGGTAAGAGAACTACACGCGTTTATCTTGCACGTAAAATAAAATGTTGTTGATTACTTTTTGACGGTAGCAGTGAACCTGTTAATCTATAAACTTGTAATTTTTGTACTCCTTCTATGTACTTCACAATATCTCCACAATTTCTACAATACCTCCGACATGAAGGGCATGTGAGTATCTCAAGAAAAAATAATCGAGTAACTTTTATTAAACATACGTACAAAATCAATAATTACAAAACATGTTAAATATATTTTTATCGTGGTCTTGTTAAGTTGCAACAAAAGATTTTGTACAGCGAATAACAGGAATATTTTGACACTCTTTAAAATGGATAATTTTGTTAACATGCAACACGCAAACTTAGAATTTGTTTTCCGTACATTTTTTTTTTCAGAATAATTAAGATACACAAGAGAACTGTAAACTGTTTGAGTTGTTTAAAATGGCTAGGTAGATAATAGGAGTCAAGTCATCTTTCGTTCACTCCGTTATAATCCCTTGCAGTTGCATGAATCTATCAGTAGATATGGCTGTTTCGACAAACAAAGATAATCTAGTGTGGTTGTATAGATGAAATAACGTAACTCTGGACATTTCTATTGCTCCAAAACAATGTATAAATTGATTCAATATGATATTGGCAGCTATTTACACAGTAGCAAACTAATATTTATTGTTTGTATAACTATAGAAGTCTTTTATTTTATATAAGGTTATGAGTGTTGATTTTGATACGTAATCTTTTAATAGTAGTCGATCTTTAAGCGAGGTAAATTAATACTTGGAACAGCTACATTTTTAATGCTATTAAATAATAAAATCTTCCTGTTTTTAATATCATATGTGGTTTCTGGTGATTTTAAATTCGGTTCGATGTATTATATCAATATACGGGGTGTCTCACAATTTGTACAACTCCCGGAAAGGGGTTGTAGGGGATAAAATTCTGAATAACATTTCCCTTTGCAAAAATGGGGCTTCAAGATTCATTTTTGAATTATTAAGCATAAATATGGACCAATCAAAGCGTGATCGTGAGCAAGCGCCTTTACGCTGGGACAGTCTAAACCTTTAATCTCATTAATGAGAAATGAATAAGAGAACATTATTTTTAATTGTTCCGTTCACTATTTAACTGAGATTTATAAGGGCTTCTTATTAAGGGAGGTAATACCTTTAGATAGATGAAAATAAGCTGATATTTGTGAATTTTTTTGTATAGGATATCTTTGTATTGTATTTTCGAAATTTCAGGTATAATTTATTATAACTATTGCCTATTACAACATATTTTCTTTTTTTTTAAATATTTAAAATTGGTGAAATTATGATAGTTTTTCCTGGAAGTGTTTCGGCGCGTCTCGTGAAACGGCGTGACTTCTAGCTTTAGTTACATTGGTCTGAAACAAGTTTGCAAACGATGTTTCGATTATTAACATTCACAGTTGGTAGATGAACCTAAGAAATGTGAAAAATATGGAAAATTGAAGAGATGGCGCGCATTTAAAGAAAAGCTTTGAATTTTACTGAAAATATTCGCAATATTTTGCAATAAAAGAGGACTTTAATGTTAAATTTATTTTGTACATATAGGTTCATATGTTAGGTGGTATTGTCATGGATATGTGCAAAAAATTTGAGCGCGATTGATAAACTAGTTTTTGAGTTATCAGTCACGCCAATTTTAAAAATGTAGTTTTGAGAAAAATGCGTTTAAAGTTTCGATAAGTAAAACCTGAATAATTTCAATGATTTACCAACTAATCTGTGATTCCTGCGCCATATAATAATCCTTCGGCTTACTCGTAAAGTTGATTTTTCTCCATAAGCTCATTCTCCGTAAAAATTCAAAATTTCAAACACAGCAATGGCGTGATAATAACAAATCTGCTACATAGCCCTCCGCACCGAGCGCGTGAATATCTGCGGCGCGATACCAGACATGAGTCACGATAATCGGCCATAACATCAAAAGGGCTCCGTATTACGCTTTAAAATTTTGAGACTATATTTATGAGATGTTGCACTAACATTTTATAGAAAAAAGAATTTTGCAATTTTTTAAGATTCTAAAGGTATTGCTCCCCTTAAGCTTTCAGACTGTACCGGCGCAAAGGCGCTTGTTCATGATCGCGCTCAGCCGTCAAACTCGAAGCTGTCACTCTCGCGTCTGAGCGTAAGCAATTTTCGCGCTCTAATTGGTGCGTGCTTTTGCTTAATACTTCAAAAACTAAGCTTTAGTCAACATTTTGGCAAAGGAAAAAGTTGTTCAGTATCACCCCAGTTACCACCACTTCAAATTATGCTCACCAGTAATTGAACACCCTGTATAGTCGTAACAGCCTCATTTTCCCCTATGTGGCACAGGTGTGGTTGTAGTAGAGAAAGTTGAACTCTGCGGTCATAATACAGCATACAGCACCACATGTCTTTCTCTAAACTTGGGTGATTCAAATACATAGTTGTCTTATTCACTTAATATGTTACGGAAGTGTTATCTTTTCTCAGGAACATTACAAAATTACGCAGAGCAGAAGTATACATTTTTATTGCAAAAAGTGTCGACGAAACGAGTGAATTGCTTCTTTTTACTTTCTATTTAAATGTTTCTTTCGTAACCGTTATTATTTAACATAGCTAAAATTAAGCAGACCCTACATTTTTGGTCAGAAAGATTCAGTAAAAAGAAATAATTAAGCTAATCATTAATCGCCTGGGACATAATATAGTTTGGGAGCCCGTCAACATTTTTTATTACTTATTTTACTAAACAATATTGTATACAAACATAACACCCATGCATATTACTATCAGTCTGTTCGCAGTAATACTGATCAGTATCTTTTTGTGTATATAGTATGGATTTTTGAAAAATCAGAGAAAAGCTGTACTATGCTTTACTAGCAATACGATGATCTGTACTAACTTTTTATATTTGCAGTACTTTTCAAGAAGCGAAGGTAACCTTCAGTTCTATAAATATATCATTGATAAATATTGACTAAAAGGGACCAAGTCCCAATGAACTTGATCTTGACATATGTTATCGAGGTCGTCGCCTCGAGTTCTTATAACTTAATCGACACTCGTTATTTAGTACAAAGTTATAAACAAAGAAATATTTGGAAAAATATTAATCTAAACTAAAAATATTCATTTAAAATATTAATCTACACTAACCTACCTCGACGTAGCATGTTTTAGAATTCGTAGCATTCATTCTTTGACAATCAATTTTAATTATATTATAAAACATGTTAAGTCAGGTTAGGTTAGACTAGTATTCTGGTTATACGAGCTGAAACTCAAAATGATTGAAATCTGTTTAGTTTGATTTATAAATTCAAATAATTAAATATCGTATGCTACAATTTTGTCCCACTAATTTTCCATTTACATTTTTTCCATAATTTTTATAATACATATTCTATGGAAGTGGCTATCAGTGTTTTACATATAACATGGTATATGTAAATATACTGGTTGTATTTATTGAGTTGAAAATATTAATAATATTTTATTTGAATATATCGTTATTCAACGCAGGGAGAAGTAGATCCGATATGAACTTTTTCTGAATATAATGAAAATAAAAGACAAAGTACGCAAAGAAAGAGTGCAACTTAATGAATCTCAATTCCTTCATTTTAAAACGTTTCAGCGAAGCTAATTGTAAGTCAACAAAGAACTATCGCCGTTATTCAACTACGCTTTTCAAAGATAAGCAATTGGAACTTCTTTTACATTTTCAAGAAGATCTACCTACTTCAATAAGAAAACTGCACAAATTCTAAACTTGTACAATTACAAATCTTTCAAATACTACAAAGTGCAAAGTTTATGGAAGTTTGATTTTCCATTGCACATTGAATTTTGTAACTGATTGACAACAATAATTTAAACGGTAGCAACTTTTACAGAAATATTCTGTGGACCTATGAGTTCACTTTTGTTAATAATACGTTATGTAATTTATATAATGTTCACTTTTGGTGGAATGGGATATTGATAAATGGTATGCAATATTTTTTGACATGTTACTCGTGGATTTTTCTTATGATATCATATTAACGATATGATTTATACTACATCGTTGAAAATATTTGAACCATTTGTAGACCAAGGTAAAAAACATGTACACTACCGCTCAAAAGTATCCGGACACCTGCGAAATATGTATTCGCGCTGCATAAAAGTTATTGAAGTATCTACAACAGTGACTACAATCGATTTTTATTTGTTGCTTATGAAATATTTAACGTTTGAAATTACAAATTATGTATGTGGAACTTACCAACATTACACTACAATTAAATACGAGATTCATCAATGTATCCACCGCGGTTAGATATTACCGCTTGCACTAATTTTAGCAATCTTTTTACAAATTTTCTCATTGTTTCTGTGTGGTGCTCTAAGACGTCTGTTACGTTTGCTTAGTGTTTCAATATATCGGTCTTCGGATTTAGTTGTCTTCACTGATCATCCTGTCCTTTTTTTTATAAGCAACCTCTGCTAGTTGCATACTTTTTAATAGTGTTATGCACTGTGATTTCGGAATTTTTTTACGCAGTGCAATTTCCCTAACTGCATATCCTTCTTCTGCAAGAATCAGAATACTGGAACGTTTTTCTATTGATAATTCTCGTTTGGAACTCATGTCTCGATGGAAAAGAAGCTACAGGCAAACTAAACCGAAGCTGTCGAGTGCATAGCGTTACCTGCATTCGCATCTCCATTGAAAGAACATAAACATCTCATCAACAGTTTACAGACACTTGATACATATCGAAGAACTCTCTGAATTCGTTCTGCACCATAGAAATGAAACAAAGTAGAAATTAAGACTCTTTTAAGCATCGAAACCGTTCCATTAGATTCCGTATTTTTGGGCAGGAATTTTATTTACGCACACTCATTGTATAATTTGTACTTAAAAATTAATTCTATTATGTTATGCTACCTCAAAAAAGATAATAATAATAATTACAATTGATATAATAGCCCTAAATATCTTTCGTACAAAGTTAAACTATGTTTTATAGAACAAAAGCAAGTGTCCGGATACTTTTGAGCGGTAGTGTATATTGACATTCCAACCAATGTTATGTGTTAAGTGGATTATATATAGTTCACTGAACTTGTAGTGGTAATATGCGAATAAATAGAATATTACAAAATGTTCACTTCATTTCTTTCGCTTCTGTTCTTGCATAAGCTTGATTGTCATGGTGATACACAAGAACAAATAATACAAATACAAAAAATTAATATAAGTGACACATTGCTAGCAAAAAATAATTGTAGACGAGAAAAATACTGGTCCATATTACCACGTAATGAAGTCCAAATGCGTGACTGTTCCGAGACCTTTAGGGATATTAATTAATGGCGAAGAATTTTTGCATGCTGGTAAGAAATGCATTCGCGCATTCATTTCAAGGCAGCCTTCCTGATGCCGGGCCAAACGAATTTCACAGCTGTTAAAGAAGCATTTGTGGAAAGTTTTGAGAGGAGCGTCGGGGTAGAGAAAGCCTGCCAAAGTGCATTTGAAAGCTCTTGAAAGCGATCATGAGCTGCAGATGATGATATGTCTGTCTTTCTTCCTAGCACCTTGTAGTAGGTCTGTGAGAAGCTCTTCCGAAATAAGGACGCAGTAGTAATTGATGATTCCAGTGAACCGGCGAAGATCCATAATTGTGGTTTAGCTCAGCGGGAAAATTGACGTTTACTGGGGTTTATCGAGAGCTCGTTCTTGACTAGGATATCAAGAGCTCTTTCTACACTGTGAAAATGCTTGTTCGAGTTGCTGGACGCAATGATTAAGTCATCCACGTAAATTCTAACAAAAAATAGATCCTTGATAAGGTTGCCCACGTACCTCTGAAAGGTTTAAATCGCATTCCTAAGACTTCGCGGCATGCTAACAAACTTGACGAATCCAAAAGGTACAGTGATTATCGCTTTGGAGACATTTTCTGCGGCTATGGAAATTTGAAAATATGTTCAATTGAAATATAGTGTTGCGAATGCTGTATCGCAATGCTTGGTGTTGGAAACCGTGTATTGGTCGAAAATAGTGGTGGAATTGAGCTTGCGAAAGTTTTTGGTTGATCGGCAACCACCATCAGACTTCCTGACAACATGAAACGGGCTAGCTTTACTGAAAGAGAGACGAATGATTCCATGAAACTAGAAAAGGTCGAAACTATTTTTGTGCCGCCTTAAGTTTATCGCCTCTCTGTCGCCAAGGTTTTCACAAGGTTTTTATTGCACCGAGTTTGAAGAATCATCTCTGGGGGATGAATCAGGTTACACGAGCTTACCGCAGCGAGCGAGGAGAGTCTTGAGACCTGAATTGCTGTCTCTGTCAAGAGGTTAAGAGACGCTATAGTAATGCTGTCGACTGCCGCATGATATGTAACGTCCTCTACGTGAAGGATTCATCCGGGAGGCATCTGTAGTTGAGCTAGGAAATCAGTTCCTATGATTATCGACTAGATTTTCGATAGAATGAAGGCTCCCGAAATGGTACGGCGATGGGTCGTAGATTGAAGGTCAGGTTTTATTGGCCATGCGTGTTGACGAGAATCCGTTTGTGCTGATGAGCTTGAGTTCGCTGCAGACTATTTTGCGTTTTGTAAACTGATCTGGACAGAAAAGAAACTATCGGGTCAGAGTCGCTGAGGAACTTGATGCCTTTAGTGTAATCGAAGTCGTGAAGGTAAATTACGGTGAAGGCAATTTCAGTTAGATGATGTGGACTGGCCTGTCGTCTGGTGCTCATATCGAAGGTAGTCCTGCTGGCCGGTTGGAAAGTGCGACTTAAAATTGGAGGGTTGATGTCGACGCTGATTTGCTGATGTGTAACGATAATGGTAGCGACAGACTCTATCTATTGGATATAGTGGCAGGGAGCGAGGATTTTTGCCTCTCGACCCAAATCCGACCGTATAACCGCCACGCGGTACACCATGGGTAATGCTAATGCCGGTGGTTAGATAATATTTAAAACCTATAACTCATAAAGTGCTAAACGAAAAAATATGTAATTATAGTGTTTCAGAAAAATCTCGAGATCAACTATAAAAATATGCAATGAAAAAAGGAGGTTCTATAAAAAAAAATTAAATGTGACTTTCACGTGACCTTGGAAACGCTATTCCATGTCATATTAATATTTCTTCTCAAATATTTTTCCAAAAAATGTCACGTTTACGAAAAAATCGGGTGATGTGGGTGGTTTGACATTCCCTGTACATAACGCGCTTTTTTCTCATAGATGGAAGCTCCTCCATTTTTTGTTTATACCATTCCCTTTTGGTGACACACGGTGTTGCTTCTCGTAATCCCGATCGATAAAAACGATCGTAATTCATCGACCAGTCCTTCATAGTGGAATTCAGAAATTCCGACACAATTTAAGAACATTATATATATGGCAAAGTGTGTTAGAGAAACATTCACATCGCTTCACAAAAAGGAGAGCATTACATATCCAACAACCGTTTGTCGGTTTTACCACTCATTGCCCACCAGTTACTAGCTAGTCTGCATTTATAAGCAATATTTGTTGAAGGAGGTTATTTTGAACGAAAATAGTTAAAGAAATATTTTGTTATTTGCTTTAAATATTTTATTGCTTTCTGTCATTCGATTGTCGTTCTTTTATTGATAATAAATCTAAAAAATGTAACTATTGCAAATAAATAAACGATAATCTACTTCTACTGCTTGTGGCAAGCATCAAAATAGTACCCCGAAACATACTGCCGTGACAACAATTGTGAAATACAGGCGATTATAATCACTTTGAATTAAATATACTTATATTATTTAAGCCAACAATATATGTACTTTTTTACGACCCTATATTGATTAGTCCAAATAATGTTTCAAAGCGGTCAGCGTTTCATCTTTTTGTCGTTCCCCGGCATTTGAATTCTTAACCTTGGATAAAATTGATGTGAAAAGATTATCGTCAATTTTATCTTGCATGTTTTAATTAATTTTACTTATTGTATCATTAGGTAGACATATACTTGATCCATTTCTTCTATCCATCTGGTAGTGTGATTGATCGTACTTGAACAAACTAATGACAAGTTAAAATGTAATTTCTTAAATCGTAAGGTTTCCTTGGGTTGATCGGATCCGACACTATGGAATTGGATGAGCTAGTAAATTAGCTACTCTCAAATCTATTTCGATGATTTTGAAATAGGCTGTAGAATTCGATATCTAGAACAAACCTAAAGTCTCTTGTGGAAGTGAGAAAATATCCTTGTTATTATAGTGAACTGTACACTTACATACACGTATGCGTACAGTGTATGAATTAGCATGTGTCCGTCGCTTATCTCTTATTTTTACACACAGAATATCTAAGAAGTAATGGTTGAGGTGATTTTTAACAACTTTTACCTTTGAAAATATTGGTTAGGTCTTCGTTTTTGAATTATTAGCACAAGACACTAACTAATCAGAGCGTGCGTGAAGGTCTTAACTGTTAGAGCGAACATGACATTTCGTGTCGATGTAATAGGACGCCGTTAGAGTAATGTTAGATCAAATAACAAATAAAAAATGAAACGCAATGTACAGTTGTTCATTTTACATGAATAAGGAATAATTGTAGTTCTCTTTCCATAGACTGAATAAACCGAATATTATAGAATATAAACTTATACTTGTATTCATTATTCAAAAGGAATAAGTAAAATCTCGAAAATTATTCTTGTCACCTTATCACAAAAATGTAAAGGAACAAATTTACTTTTCGAAACGCATAAATAACTTTTCTACATAACAAAAAGGAATTGAAGTCGAAGAACTAACAAATTTATTCATTTCTATGTTAAATTAAAAAAAAGTGCAAACAATTTAAATTACGCTTTCCTATTGGTCCATTAATAAAACTACAATACTTTGATCAAAATGGATTACTCTCACTGAGTTATTTTACCATTCCTAACCATTCCAAGAAGTAACAGTTGATGTCACGGTGGGATCAGTGAACTCATCTTACTTCATTGTCACCACTCATTCACGCTCCTTACTAATTGCATTTACTAGTTGCTATAATTGCAGCTTTTGTGTCAACATTCTTTAGTTTCTTCTATTTGAAGTTGGAGGTTCGACGTTAGAACGTTTCTGGAGAATTCGAAACCATTGCAAAGGAAAAATCTTTCTCACGAAACGTCACGTAGCACACAACTTCTACCACTCCACGAGTTTGTTCTGTGATTTTCGAGATCTCCTTTTGAAGTACCAGTAGGACTGGAATGTTCCAAAGCAACTGAGATCACGTCAAAGCTGGTCTTGTAAACTTCGCATAGTGAATAGTTTCCATCGTCCGTGCAAATCTTTTTCTTCCGATTTTCATATATAAAAAGTGACCTTTCGTCCGTATCATTTCTCTTTATGTGTCCAGTTTACTTTCGGATTCAGCATTGCGATTGTCAGCCTGGGGTTTAGTTATTTTTCAAACCGAGATCAGTCTCTATCAGTTTGAATTTCGGCGAGAGTCTCTGTATCGAGAAAACTCTGCGTGGTCGGGTATTAAAGTCTCATTCGTATTTACTTATCATACAATATGCAAATTTACTGTTAGACATTATTTCAATATCGCTCTTTGAATCTCCGTTTTCTTGTTTTCATTAAAACTGAGAAGCATTAGGTTTTCGCATTATCGGGATCGTAACTTATTAAATTCAATGCGGAAACTTCTGAATGTTTTTTGTAAATTGGATTAAATTCTTAATCCAATAAAATAAAATAAAACTTACAATTCCTTGCGACATATTTTGTCTTTTGACATTTATAGCAGTCGATGTTCTTGGGTTTTTGGCAGCTGCTTGCTGTATGACTTTGTTCGTCGCAGTTGTCACACTTTATTGCGGTCTTCCTTGCGGCATTGTGCCTATTTTCTGGATTGCGATGCGGGTATTCTTATAATAAGTGGTTAGCGCTCCTTAAATCCGGCAACAGACTAGATTTTGCATACTTTGATAATGGGCTCAGAAAATCTCGTAATTTTCAAGCCTGCAGCTATCCACTTCACTGCTTCTTGACTCGACTGTTAGCCTTGTTGCATCTAGCTAATTTTTCGTAGTACTGTTCTATTACTAGTGTATTTTCCTAGTGTATTCTTGTGCATCCAGACGTCTTTTCACACAGCTCGTTTTGCTTGGGAAGGCTTTCTCTAATAGCTCTTTCCACTCGTCCCATGTCCGGCTCATAGGAAGATTGTTCCGCCACCTTTTCGCTACCCCTTCTAATTTGGTTAAGGCATAATGCTTCACGGGTACACCGTCCCATGAGTACAAAGTTGCGTATTCATCGATCTTATCGATTCAGTTTTCAATAGTAATGTCAGATTTTATAAGGTCAAAACCGGGTAATACCTCGTAAACATCCTTGAAGCGTCGCGTTGTTTCCGTACTTCTTGTGACATGTTGTCCTCTCCCTTTGTTACTTTACGGCTCGTTCGCTCCTCTTCGGTTATTTCCTTGTTCCTCCGATTCGGTACTGTCACCTACTCCGTTATTGCCCGATTCCGGTGTTTGCAATCCGTCCTCGTCTAAATCAAGTTCCGCAATCAGCGTCTGTTTCGAAGCCGCATGTTTCGGTTGCTTGTTTGTTTTCGCGACTGTCCTTCTAATCGGTTTTTCGTTCCTCTCCTCGCTTCCCGTTATCATTTCGTTTTCAGTTATACATTATTTGAATCTTACGGTTTTTTTATCCGTTATATAATGTGTATCTACAGTGTCGCTCCACCGCGATCTTACTACTTTCAAATAACGATGCTCCACCGCATCAGAGTTGCGATACCTCAACGTTCCACCACATTTTTTTCGGAGCACGTTCTCTTCGAAGGCTCCACCGCACTTCGAATTTCTCAGGTCACGTAAATTTTTTCTTCCGATTTTAAGGTTGTGCACTATCCCACTACTGATATTGTTACAATAATTGTAACATTTTATTAATAATAAAAATAATAAATCAATATAAAGCTCATTACAAAATTCTACCCGATCTTTTATCGTATCGTTCTCTGGTCTTTATTGCAACTACTGTTTCCGCATTCTTCGCACGTTAGTGGTATCCGTTGCCATCTATTTCTCAATTGTCTCAGATTCGTCCATTTTTGGATTTTGAATTCCATACCTTTTTTATTCCAAATAGTACTATATGATGGGACATTAATACAAGAGAAATTTAAAAATGAACATAGATACGAAATTGGAGATATAAAAGTAATGTGATCTAAAATGTCTAAACACTTGAGGGTACGTGACCGTGTCAAAGTAGGCCGAATCATAAAAATGTCCTGTGACCCTGCGAGGGTCTGCACTATCTTTGAGGTCCCAAAGAGGCTCATTGAAAAGGTCATGAATTAGTCTACAGTGTTATCCTCACGAATAGTACTCATGTCGCTTACGTGATTTTGGAAACAATTCTGCAATATTATTGCATGATTATCTGTTGCGTTAAGTGATTCAATATAGCTCGATACTATCTAAGCAATCATAAGTTCGGCTAGTAGCATTTCTTCCTATTCACTTGACAGATGTTTTTATCTTGCATAATTCGTAGATTTTTGAGCCAGGTGATACTATCAATAGAATTTATAGTTTTCCATATTCTTCTGATAAATACCGAATTAATAGAATGAAAGTTGTTCATCATTTACGCTTAAAATTTAAAACGAAATATTTTAAGAAAGCATTCTTTTAAGCATATTTTAAGAAGTACACACCTCTTCTGAATGCATGGAAGCATAGTGTCATTTACATGGAATTGTATCCACTTCGATTAAGTGTCTTTATTCTCATTTTTTGAAAATAAAAATGGGGCAACAGTATCTCATCGAAATCAAATCACGATTTTTTTCAAACAGTTTTTTCAACTTATTAATACAGGGTTGTGTCGAAAGATGACCGAAATTCTCACTTGAAAGGTGACCGTCTTTTTCCTCGTTTTCTGAAAACTGGTTACACGAAGTGAACCTTTTACCATTACATACACAGTATGTCTGAAAAGTAACGGAACTTTTTAAATTTAAGGAACACTATTAGCGACATCTATAAAAACAATATGCTATTTAAAATCAGTATTCTCCTACAAAACAAACCAATCGTTATTGGAATCGAGCAACGAATTGTAAACTTATAGTGTTTAAAGCGACAGAACCTTTCGTCACCGTGTCACAAAATCACGATGGAGCAAAGAGCGAATATTAAATTCTGCTCGATAAAGCTCGGTAAAACTTTTACAGAAACATTTGAATTAATGAAAAATGTTTATGGCGACGATTGTTTATCCCGTACACGTGTATTCGAGTGGTATAAACGATTCCAGGATGGTCGTGATACTTTGGAAGACGACCCAAAGCCAGGTTTTGTGTTTTTCTAAATTCTAAACGATTCTAAAGGTATTATACTTCGGGAATTCGTTCCACAGGGACAAAATGTTAATGGTGAATATTATCTGGGTGTTATGGAACGTTTGTGGAAAAGAATCGTTCGTGTGAGGCCCGAATGTCGAGCGCCAGGAAGTTGGTTTCTGTTGCATGATAATTCATCATGTCACAGAACTGTCGCAGTTCGTGAATTTTTGGCGAAAAAACAAGTCTGTGTGCTCCAACATCCTCCATATTCGCCTGACTTATCTCCATGTGATTACTTCCTTTTTCCAAAATTGAAATTAGCCATGAAAGGAACGTTTTATGACACTGTTACACAAGTCCAAGCAGCTGTGACAAAGGTGATTGAAGCGATTCCGCAAAGCGACATAAAAAAATCTATGTTAACATTGCCTGAGCGGGTCCAGCGGTGTATTGATGCAGAAGGGATGTATTTTGAATAAAAAAAATTTATTTTGGCAAAATAACTAATACTTTTTTTTTTATTTAAAAAGTTTCGTTACTTTTCAGACACTGTGTATCTTCAAAATAAACAAATCTCCGTGTTACTGCTGTGACATCAACCGGCAGCGCCACATAGCACGATTTTACACTCGACTTAATACCGCTCCTCACTCGCAACAAAGGAAGAATATAGTTGAATGCACGCGATTTAGAGATCATGCGACACTGCTTCCTAAGAATTGTTTCTCATTCGTTAAGAAAAAAGACATACGTCGAGATTACTTGAAATGTATTCTCGATTTAAAACTTAGCTGTCTTCGGTCCCAAAGTGTGGTCAGTTTTCGAAACAGAGTATTAGCATAAATTTGCAATGATATAATTAAAATACTTAGCAGAATTTCGTCCAAATAAGTTTGATTTGAAAATTCTTGTCAGTATCCTTTTTGCTTAGAATCATCCTATCCGCACTTTTTAATAAAACTAAGATTATTCTTTTTAGACGAACTTAAATTCTTTATTATTCCTTACAGAACTTGACATCAGCAAATGGCAGTATAATTAACTATAAATTGTAATTATAGTTCTGCTGAAGTTTCAATAACTCTGATTTCCGAATGGTAACACTTCTGTTCAACAACTTTGTTTTCGCAATAAAGTGAGTAACATTTCTGAACGTTTGCTTTGTGGCTATTGATTATACAATTGAATAGACTTTCGGGAGTGTATGTGGCTGATAATATGAACTGCTTTTTGAATTACTAGGTAAAATTACAGTATTCGTAATCTTTAGATCTTTGTGAAGCTATAGTAAATTAACAGTTAACCTTTTGAATGCATACAATATGTAAAGGTGCTCAGCACCTATTTTCTATTGGATGCAAATACTACTTATCATTTTATATGTCAATTATTAATCTGCAATAATTAGAGTGATTTAGTCTTATTAATTATAATAAAAAGATTATTCTTCTACGTTGCACAATAGAGATGTCTTTAATTTGAAAGAATCTCATTTTACTCCTCTGAAGTTGGGTGAACTTCTCGATATATTTGTAGCAATTTTGTGAACCAAGTGTGTTTCCAGCTCTTCCCGAAGCAAACCTATAGCATTCAGATTTGACTATTGATTTGGTTGTATTATGAAAGTCACTTCACGGAATCGAAAGCATTGATTATGTCAGCTGCATGATTTTAGAATTATTATCTTGATGACAGATGAAGCCATGATGAACGAATTACCTTATGAAAGTATCACATTTTTCAGGATATCTGTGTACACTTCTCAATCTGTGATATCGTCAATTCTATTAAGGGTGCCCATTTCCCTTGCAGAGAAAGCACTCTGCAAGATCGTATTATCTCTGCATTTCATCATAGAAATTTAGTACTTGAAATCCAAGCGTTTACTTTTAGAGAGATGAACCTAGCTGATGCAAACGCTACCAAATAATACGAACTTTCAGCGCTGTAGAAGGTCGTTAGATCATTGCTGATGTGGTCCATTTTAAATGGGTCTGGACTAACTCTATGAGATGGACTCCATGGAATGGATCCTTTAAGAAAATTAATACGTACTCAGGACAGAAAGATCTATTCGGGATTTCAAAATAAAAAAAAAGATATGCGGATCAATTATTGTAAATGTACGATTTTGACTGTGAGCACATTTCGCACATATATACATACTCAGTTTGCGTAAAATATTTGATAAAATTTGGTTTCAGTTTCACACGGTTACTGTAAATTGTTAGTGCATTGTAGTATATTTAAATAACGATCAAAGTAAAACAGCCGCCCGAAAAGAAGTATGTTTGTCAATATTTTTGTTTTTTACTATTTCCAATTTATTTTCATTTCTTTTCTTGTTTCTTTACTTTTCAACCAGAGTGTCTAAGATAAAATTTAATCGTAGTGCATTATAGAGTACATTCTGGCAGTTGGACGTCAGTTCAAGGTTATGTTGTTAACAGCTCTGAATGCGTTTTAATGTTATCTCCAATGCGTCAACAAAAAAATATTTACGTACAAAAAATCGTCGGGAACCTTGTAAGCTCCGGAACAATGGTCTTAGCAAGAAAATATTTCTCCTTTGATACCATTCAAATTGCATGCAATATATTATTTATATCCATATAACTAAAGGAGATTCACGTGGCTACTTTTAGATGACTTGTATGGAGAATGTCCTCTTTTACACTTAGAAATACAATAGAAGCTATTGAATCGAAGTTAAATTATACGATGCATAATACGCATATGTCTGCACCTTTATGCATCGATGCATCAGACAAATGCAACACCTCACTTTTTTCTAATACAATCCTATGTCGTTGACTTCCAATACAGTCTTTCGTGTTGTGATTAAAAGTGCACGCATACTTATGCTCTAAACTTATTCGTTAGGAAGTTGTAATAGCTACACGTTTTCTGAATTAATTCGGTCTATTGGAAAGTACGATTGGTTAGAACGATCTCTCATTGCAGGTTCCTTTTCATTTTTTTATATTTCTTACTGATCACATTGTTGAAGTTCTTCGGTAATAATAGAGTGAGAGTATGTATTCCCCAAAATATTCAGATGGTGTAACGTCTGACAAACATCGTGGCCATAAGATCGGCTTTTGTGAACCGATCCATTTCGTTGCGTAAGTTTTATTGAAATATCTGGTAACTAACTGAATAATTGTGTGCTGTGTCATACAAAAAAACTAATAAGCTAGATTTCTAAAATTCTTCCGAGAAATATCTTTGTCTGATCAATATTCAGAAAAAAAGGCAGAAAATGGGACCTATGTCTTTGAACTTGACATACATTGCTAAGCTCGTGGTCTTGAATAATTTATAAAAGCTTTTAGCCACTGGTCATCATTTATTATGAAATTAGTAACAAGAAAATTTAGAAAGTGTAGTAGTTAGTTTGAATATTAAAAAGCATAAATGCGAAACAATGTTTACCACATCGGTACTTTCGAGGCGAAAGGAAATTATCAGATTTCGTCTCAGGCTGTAACTGAGTGCAATTTGAGTGCTTGGAATGCGTTGAATTAGGGATTTAGAAATTCCACATTTTGTAGCTAGATTTCGTACGGATGCATCTAAATTTAGTTCTGATGTCACACTATTTTCATGTTTGATAACCGGTTTCAGCACATCTCGTTTTAGTTTATGGGAGGCGCCATATTTACGTAAATAAGATTCCAGTTTGTAAAAATAGGAACGTGAAGCTTGTTGTCGATTGGAATATATTCTCCAATACAATCTTGCAGTCTCAATGCAGGTTTAATCGCATTTAATAATCAAAATAAATATATCCACTGTTTCATTATTCGTAAATACCATGATTTTTAAACATTGAATCGTCAAATGGTCGCACAGCGGTAATGAATACTTACTTATGGAAATCCTAGTCTTTCAGTGATTAATGCTAGCAACTGGTTTATGTTAACAAACATTATAACAGAACATAACGTAGGTATTTTGTACTTTTATGTAGAGTATGAGAAACTGCGTCACTTGGTGCAGTCAACATGTAGGTATACATTTAAAAACAAGTGGCTGTTGCATTTTTCGGATGCACTAATGCACGAAAGTGCACAAAGTTATGTACATATTATACACCTATTAATATTACTTAACTTTAATCTATAACACTTTCTTCCGTTTCCAACTGTTCAGGAGTCTATTCAATTTTCGTAGGACACCTTTATAAAATAGCTTTTGAAATTATATTAAGGAAAATTTTAATCCTTCACTTTGGACGTGATGGACCAATTAGAAGCATTAAAAACGTGAAGCTTAAGCAACAAAAATCATAGTTTATCAGAAAATTTAAGTTGTACAGATGGAAACAGGTAAGGTATAGATTCCAATATTAAAAATTAATAAATTAGAACATTGTTTTGATAATTACAGTTATTATATTGAGGTTAATAACATGTTTTAGAAGACTTATTAGATTGCAGCTTATGGAGAGCAATACCTTTAGAATCTTAAAAAATTGCAAAATTTTTTTTTCTATAAAATGTTAGTGCAACATCTCAAAAATATAGTCTCAAAATTTTAAACCGTAATACGGAGCCCTTTTGATGTTATGGCCGATTATCGTGACTCATGTTTGGAATCGCGCCGCAGATATTCACGCGCTCGGTGCGGAGGGCTATGTAGCAGATTTGTTATTATCATGCCATTGCTGTGTTTGAAATTTTGTATTTTTACGGAGAATGAGCTTATGGAGAAAAATCAACTTTACGAGTAAGCCGAAGGATTACTATATAGCGCAGGTATTGCAGATTAGTTGGTAAATCATTGAAATTATTCAGGTTTTACTTATCGAAACTTTAAACGCATTTTTCTCAAAACTACATTTTTAAAATTGGCGTGACTGATAACTCAAAAACTAGTTTATCAATCGCGCTCAAATTTTTGCACATATCCATGACAATACTATCTAACATATGAACCTAAATGTACGAAATAAATTTATCATTAAAGTCCTTTTTTATTGCAAAATATTGCGGAAATTTTCAGTAAAATTCAAAGTTTTTCTTTAAAAGCGCTCCATCTCTTCAATTTTCCATATTTTTCACATTTTTTAAGTTCATCTACTGACTGTGAATGTTAGTAATCGAAACATCGTTTGCAAACTTATTTCAGACCAATGTAACTAAAGCTAGAAGTCACGCCATTTCACGAGACACGCCGAAACACTTCCAGGAAAGACTATCATAATTCCGCCATTTTTTAATATTTTTAGAAAAAGAAAATATGTTGTAATAGATAATAGTTATAATAAATTATACCTGAAATTTCGAAAATACAAGACAAAGATATCCTATACAAAAAAATTCACAAATATCGGCTTATTTTCATCTATCTAAAGATATTGTCCCCCTTAAGGAAAATTTTAATTCTTCACTTTGGACGTGATGGATTAGAAGCATTAAAAACTCCGTAAAGCTTAAGCAACAAAAATCATAGTTTATCAGAAAATTTAAGTTGTACAGATGGAAACAGTTAAGGTATAGATTCCAATATTAAAAATTAATAAATTAGAACATTGTTTTGATAATTACAGTTATTATATTGAGGTTAATAACATCTTTTTGAAGATTTATTAGAATGCAACTTCTCCTTAATATGTTATATATTGATGAGTTTAAAGTTTCGTGCAGCCATCAATATTCAATACATGACACCCCTATGCCAACTTTCCCCGCTTGTTTGCTTGTTCTGTAGTTCAAACTTTAATCTATACTAAGTTCGTAGAAGTTATTGTGTAAATATGATAAATGTTCCACCAGTTTCACGCACACACACATATTATATATGTACATATATAAATATTTTAGAATACATACGAAACAATTTTATATAATAAATAAAACAAGAACAACCAACTACAATTGCACTTTAAAACGAGGAAAAACGCAATTATACAATAATTGTTAATACCACCCATTTAATATAAGGCAATGTTAACTTTGCTTATATTAGCTAGTTAACTGCGGTCGACGTCAATCCAAAACTCTATTCTGGGCTTGTAAAATAAAAAATCGCCATTGGCTATAAAAGCTCGAAATTTTAATAAGATGAAATGAAAGTATCAGTTGGTGTTATGTTTCTTTTATATTACAAAAAAAAACTGCAATGTGTTTTACATATATTTTATGACAAAAGAAGATTGATTATTCCTTTTGGTGTATTGGATACTTCCCCTGCAATATATTACTGTTTGCACCACACAGTGGAAGAAAAATAATTTTACGCACTTTAAATACTACAAAATGTTCTATAGTTTGTTAATTACTATTTAATGATACATTTAGACAGACTTTTGTAATAATAATAGTAATAATATTCTTCTTAATAATAATTCACCGTGCTCTCAAAGTCATGTTTACAAAGAAGATTCAGTAACACGTTTTTCGGGAAGTTAATTTTTTTGCGATTGTATGGCAAAAAAGTGCTGCCCTCACAGGTCTCATACCTTCGCTATTTGGCGCCAATATTTAAATTTAGATTGTTATATTCAAACAATTACTCTTCACAAACTAAGTTGACTATTTTCCTCACTGCATCTAGTATTCTCTACGTTGTATTGCGTATTTTATCGTATATTAAGTATTTCCAGGAAAACCATACTTTTAAAAAATATCACACTGAAATCAATTGAATTTCTTAAAATTACTTTTTCTCTTTAATTTTCCTTGTTTATAAATTTTATTATTTTTTCACAATTTTTAAGCTTTAACAATAATAAGCTATTCCTCGTTTTGCTGTACTTGTTTCGTACAATTTGCACTAGAATCACTTGCCCTGTGGTGAACGTGTATACACATCTTTGCTGGATTTTAATTCCGCACACCGCGAGGGATTTCCGAAACTAAACTCTGCAGTTAAGGGGTTAAAGCCGGTCATGTTTCCTAGTCAGCCCTTTCTGCAAACTTTGCCAAGTGGCGGTATGCAGTGCTGTCATTGCTCGGACAGTGCCGAATCTGTACATCCTGCGGACTTTGCCCGTAACATGTACAATGCATTGGTTTCCGCTGCGGTAACTACCACTGACACAGAGCAATATCGCGCTGTTAAGATTTGGTGTACATGTCCCGGCTGGCTGGATTTCGTGGTCTCTTGAGTAGCAATGAGTAGCAGTGGGTTGTAGTACTGCTCAAGCAACATCGACATCTAGCAACAAAATATCGTGGTATGAAAAGCATGTAGGAAGAACAGGGATAAAAATAACATTTTTTTACATTTAGCTTATTCAGCTATCACCTCTTAAAGGTATAGAAATCAGGACTATACAGGAACAAAGTATGTTTATCGGTTTATCAATGTTGGGATGTCAGTTATCGAGGAGTTTTGAAAGAAAGAGCACTGTACCGATTACCAGCGAAATTGGTATTTTTATTGCCGTAATACACCTAATTCTAAAATTTCACATAACATTCTTCTACAATTATTGTCATTCTTACGTTTATTCTGATGGGTTAGAATGAGTATAATATCAATCATTTTGGAGAGAATGAAGTAAAAATACTTTCTTTAACGTACAATAAGATTTTTATTATAAGGAACAATACGAAGAAACACTTAAATAAACATATTATATTTTAAGTAACTATAAAAACAATATATCCGCACCATTTAAATGACAAAAATAGAATGTATGTGGGATTTAGAAAATAAAGCGATTTGCAAATAACACAAACGTTTGTATTTATCGAAAATTACAGAAAATATTTTATCACGCCTTCTCTATCGTAGATTTTACAAAACAAAAGCCATCCTCTGTCCTGCTCCGTTCTATTTATATCATTTCATATGTTACACATCATTCATTCATGCACACAATCTATCGCACTCATTTCCTATTACTCTCTCTCTCACTCAGGTCATTCATTGTTTTTTTACGTACAGAACATGTAATTTCATTGAAAACTATAAACGCACGAAAAAAAACAGAAAAGAAACAGCTGACGGCTAACAGTTGTTTCACAATCGATTAATGACCGCGATAATTTTAAAAACTAATTCTACTCCTACATGTATAACTAACTTCCAGCATTTTTTTAATATCGTATACACGCGATTTATTTATCTATTCCCAATTATATTTTTGACATGTATATGACATCACTCCATACCAACATATTATTTTCGTCTCTAATCGCTTTTTCGATAACAGAAGCCTTATAACCTACAAACTTTACGTAATTTATTGAAATTAACTATAGGAACTTACAAAGATATTATCTAAGAATGCCTTAACAAGTGATTAGTTTAATATTAATAGTTTAACTATAAACATTAACCAGAATGTCAAAATGGTAAAATTTATATATGTGATCTGAATTATCAATTTAGCTTAACCGCCGCATACGATTCACGTGTACATGCAATTATGAACAACAAATTTTCTAAAAATATTTGTAAAAGCGGGAAAAAAGCGTGTCTAACCGCAATATGGGATAACACCACTCTAGAGCTAGAAAAAAAGACCTAAATTTGACAATTTATTTGGGAAGTACGACAAACGGAAAAGAATTTCTTTTCGGAGGGTTTATTTAACACATATTGAAGTACGAAAAATAATTTTTTTTTTGTAATTTTCGTACAAAATGGGGGCGACAGAGCCCATCGGTGGAAACAGCTTTTGTAAAAACACTGCCACGGGAGGACGGATTTCTCGCCATGTGTGAGACTTGGAATAAAAAATAAAAAAAATTTATAATCTACATACAATTGGTCTTGGTAGTACGTCGGGGTTTTTTGTTTAATCAATTTTTGTAGAAGTTATGCATGTTTTAAGAAATGAATCGACTTTTTGCATGAAAAATGTGCATTGAATTGTTTATAAAAAAAAAGTTTACATTCAATCAAAAAACGGCTACGTACTACCATAGAGGATATTGTTGTGAAGTTACTGTCAAAATTTCAATTCGATCCATGCAATAGTCACCGAGAAATCCGTCCTCCCAGTATGACAAAAGTGGTTTCGAGAAAAACGTGTTTAAAATTTTATGAACACTTTAATCCTTCAATTTCTTGTTTACCTCTAATCTGCGATTCCTGCACTATACATTTGGCCATCCAGGTCGATGTTCGCCTCCTCCTCTACCTTCCTCTACAACCGTTTGTTTTGTATGTAACAGATGTACTTATTATTTTAAATGGTAAAAGTAATACAAAAGCCATGAATCGCAGCACGCCACGTAAGTACTCAGTGCGCGCTCTGAGAAGCTGCGGCAAAATTGATAATTGACTCTTTTAAAATTCGTTTTCCACTATAAATCAAATAGAATTCTGTTTCTATGACCCTAAAGCATCGTTTAAGCCAAAAAAGAAAAATCGACTTTTTGAAAATCCTAGAGTGGTGTTACTCCTTAAGCTACGTCTCGCGTAATATCTTCTACACGTATTGATAATTTATTCAACGCGGTCTTTCAAATTAATATCCAATATCTTGATTAAGCGAACAGCCCTTCGTTCCCAAGAGAAATCACACATGCAATGGCAGTCCTTCGCTGTTCCGCACACGAATTCTAAACCAACCGTTCTTTTCAATCTCCGGAATTCGCATTCCACACTTCAAAGGGCAAAGCAGCTTGCCGATAATTTCGCGCCTACGGATTTAGCAATCCCAGCAATGCGTTCGTTCTGTAATGCCGGTATCAAAACAAAATGTTTCAAACTTAGAATCTAAAGTTAAGATGCAATAAGTACAAACTTAGAATATAAACACGTCGACAAACTTAAATCTGTGTATAATATGTTCAAACGAAATCATAAATGAATGTAGAATAGAACTAAAAGGTAATTCTGCTCAACATTGACACTAATACTAATATAAATGACACGTATATAGGTATATGAAAAACAAAAATGAAAACTGCAATATCTAATACTAGTAATATTACTATAAAAATATTTTGTTTCTCTTATTTATCTACTACTCTAATCCGTAGCTTAAGTTTGTCTTCAGAAAGAATTGTATTAAGCGGTTTCTGCGCCACATTGAAATCAGTCACGTCAGTATCAACGAAACGATTTTTCTTTAGTACTTCTGCGATTTGATAGGGACCCTAGTATGCAGGAAGTAAGTTTAGGTTTTTGCCCGGTTGAAGGTGTAAAATTCTTATTATCGCCGTTTTTATACTGAGATTGGCTTTTTATATTTACAGTCGTATGTAGACTTATTATACTCTTAGAGAGGTCGGTTTGCAATTTGCGCTGCGTCGCGCATGCGCGCTCGTTCATGTCTGCGTTAAATGTGTAATCAGTGATTTGAAATTCCTATCCTCTCTCTGACGTTAATCGTAGTCTAATAACATTTTACTAGGCGAGCAATTTATTGCTTTATGAAACATGTTATTTATAACAAATTGTGCTTTTTTAAACATGTTTTCCACATGGACAAGTTCTCCGTCATTTTCATCAGAATAGATTTCAAAAATTGGTAAACGCGGTGGATTTGACTATTGGCTCACGGGGATGCAGTTACAATTAATAAGTGTTTTATGTTTTTATCATTTAAGAAATCTTAAAAATTCTTTGACGTGAAGGCAGTTCCGCAATCACTAACAATGTGTTCTGAGGATTTAAATGGATTAGAAAGAAGGTGTAAAATTGAAATAAATTCTTCAAAAGTAGTTGATTTTGCTAGAAAAAAGCCAAGTGAATGTTGTGATTGCATCTGTAATTGATAATATAAATTCACAACTGTCCTCGGTTACTTACAAAGATCCAAAATGGTCTAAATGACTGGTATATAATGATACCGCTATTTTTTTCGTAGACTACCAATTCACACTTAGGTTTGCCCCCGGTTAGTGAGTAACTTAAACACCTAACGCAGTTGTCTATATATTGTTTAATGCGTAGTTTCAGGCGTGAGAACCAGTACTGTCCTAAGACACCATGTAATACTTTCTCTAACCCGATGTGACCCATCTCAACATGGTATATTCTAAGCACACTATTAATCATGTTCTCGGGACTACAAACAAGTCCTTATCGTTGTATTTCCAAAAAATATGTGCTTCTATTAATGCATACTATTTATTGTCTCTAGTTTCCAGTCCCCCTGCTAGTTCTTCTAACTTTGAGTCAGTTAACTGTTTAAACATGACTTCATCATCAATGTTAACTAGTGTAATGGTCATAATGTTGCAGTTTAGAACAACTTACATGTAGTATTTTACTGGATTCACGGTGTACTAATTCACATTTGTAATTTGGCAACAACTGGTTCCATCGAACTATACAACGATTAATATACAGGGTGGTTCACCACAATTTGCCATCTAGATTTACGTCATTATTATTACTCATAGCAAACAATGTTTCAGATGAAGTTGAATGATTTTGAGAGGGGCACATTCTGATGGTATATTTTTTTTGTAGGTGGACGTGTAAAGGAGATATGAAGGTCATTAATGTTTTTTTAAATGGAATCGTATATTATTTATTGCATCAGCTGATGCTCCTTCATATTCTTTACAAAAAAGTATTAATCTATTTATGTAAGAAAATCATTAGTTTAGGAGATATTTTAATTTTAATGTCTATTTACAGAAAAGGTTCAATGTGGCGACCATTTGCATCAGAACACTTTCTGAATCGAGAAGTTAATGACTCACTAACATTCCGTAGTGTATCTGATGTTATTTTATTACACTCATTGATGATATTGAAATTGATAACATGTCTATCTTTTCTTCTTTAGAATACTACATTATGAAGTGATAAATCACCGTATCGTCGTATTCACCATATTAGATACATAACAGCGACTAAATTTCACAGTAGGTAGGAGAGCAAGAATTATCAACACAGAAAATGTAAACATTTACATTGATAATTCCTGCTCTCTTACTACATTATCACATTGAATTCATAATATTGACCAGAAAGTCACGATTTCCTAACAAGTTAGAATTAAAATATCTCCCAAACTAATGATTTTTTTACATAAATAGATTAATACTTTTTTGTAAAGAATATGAAGGAGCATCAGCTGATGCAATAAAAAATATATGATTCCATTTAAAAAAACATTAATGACCTTCATATCTTCTTTACACGTCCACCTACAAAAGAAAATATACCATCAGAATGTGCCCCTCTTAAAACCATTCAACTTCATCTGAAACATTCTTTGCTATGAATAATAATAATGACGTAAATCTAGATGGCAAAATGTGGCGAACCACCCTGTATACTTTCTTTGTTGCGAGTATTAAGACATTGCAATCAGTAACTATCCGGAACCTTATACCTTGTAAGTAAACATGAAAACACTCTATGAAACGGACAATAGCTAAAGTTTCATCTCGTAACTATGATCATTCTTTTCCTCTGAAGATGTGGCTTTACTAAAATAAGCTACTGGGTCTAACCATCTGTCAGGCTGACGCTGTAATAAAATAACTCCATACCCCCGACTGCTTGCGTCTGTGTACAACTCGGTTTTTGTTCTAGGACTGTATATACACCCCCGCTGAAAAGTATGTGGACACTTCCTGAATTCTTATAAATGCCTCAAAAAAAAGTTATGATATCTTTGATTATTTTGATTATCCTGTATGTACTCCAGTTCGTACAGTGTTAAAGAACATATTTTAATAATAATTTATTAAATATCTTACCGATAATGATAAAAAATAATTATATTTTCCTTTTGTTCACATATCCATCGCGTGCTTTTATAACCGCGATTACTAATCGTGGCTATTAACTTTTGCAGTATTTCACTATTAAGAGCTTTCTACACCGATTCTAGGATTTCCCACAAATGTTTTTCCAATTTTGCAAATTTTTCGAAATTGTCTATCAAGGTGGTCCCATAAACATTTATTTATTTAAGAAAATTGAATAACTAAATTGTCAATTTAGTACTATTACATTCATATTCATAATAGAATTTAGCAACAAATATTGTTTAACAATAAAAATATACAATATGTGACACAAGTTTCAAGAAAATATAAGTGTCCACATACTTTTCAGCGGGGGTGTACATAGTACTGGCGAAGTAGTTTATTTCCCTTTTAATATCATAAATGAACGCATACATTTTGTATTAAATTTAAGATCTATATTCTGTTTCATTAGGGCTTACGATGTGTTTTTACCCCTTGGCCTATGATTAATTTGTCAGGTGCGTCAGGCAGAACTAACTAATACCGCCATAATATAAAAACAGACAAAGAAAGTTGAAATGTTATGTCAATTTGGTATTATGCAATCGTTGACTATGCAAATCATAATTGGACTTGAACTCCAATCTGCAACGTATTGAAAATTCGAGTAAAATTGATCGCAACTAAAGGTCGAGTGCGTCACGAGTCAAACTCGTGGAAATAGTGCAAAGGGTTAATAAACATTCCGAAATAATTTGCTAGATCTAAGAAGCTTCGTAACTCTTTGACGTCCTTTGGTTGTGGAAAATCTAATATGGCTGGAACAAACAAATCTAGAATCTGTAAAACCTGTTTCTGAAATTCTGCTAGAGCCTCCGAGTAACCAAAAGACATTTTAACGAATTCGTATTGCCCAGAAGAGGCGTTAAGAAATAATTACAATGTTCACAGTTTTTTAAATTGGTCTTTCATAATTGGCAATTTTTCGTGGATGAGTCCTTTGGTTAAGAGCTCTTAGATCAATGCATAGTCTTTTCTTGTCATTTCTTTTAGATATTAAGATTACTGGACAGCAGTATGACAAAATACTGGTCTTGATGATACCTGTGTTCAGTAGGTTGTCTATAATGTCCTGCAACTACTTTTTTCGAACCACGGATCTTTCAGTTCCGTCTAATCCAAAACAATTTAATCGTATATTTTGTAGGGTAGCTTAGGATTTTAAGAATGACGTCGCCAATGCTGGCGTCGTGAATGTGATAAGTAATGCGGATTTGGTTACGAGGTAACGGAATATAATATTAAGAATTGAGAGTCGGTGTTGAACCTTTGAGTTGTGCACGTCGTGGAATTTGTTAACTTGTTAAAACGTAGTTGATTATAATTAAGTTCGTTATATTTCATAGTATTAGAGTGTAGAATTGTAGTTTCAATTATTTAAATCGTTCTTGTTAAATTCGTTAATAAAATTCCTATAATTTTGCCGTATACTACAACCGATAATCCGTTAATGCCCTTATAATACCTTTCTTTCGCAACTCTAAATAGCTTTAAGTGTTTGAAAGAGTTCTCATACGCTGATTTCTTAACTAAACTTAACTGAGCTACCCGTATCAACTAAAATTGTATATTTTTGCGCTGTTACTCAGTCTTTACATATGTACGTAAGTTTTCACTCCGTTTTCTGCTTGTATTTGGCCAATTTGAAGACAGCCTCCTCCTGACGTTACCTCGTTGCAGCTCCCTCTTCTACCTGATTTCGCACAGGTAAAGCAGACCTTTTCCTCTGACATGTTTCCTTTGCGACTCGACATCGGTATCGACGTTCTCGCAACTGGAAATTTATTCGTAAGCTTCGTTTTCCGTATTTATATACTATCCTCAGCGATCTCCTTAACATGTACAATTATATTTGGAATTATAGGAAATAGGCGGTAAAATAAAATAATATACTGAATTGTATTTAAAAAGAAACTTTAATTCAAATCGTGAAACACGGAAAGGCACGTCTTTTCTGTTCAAGGAGAACCTTAAGAATAAGGAAAGTCGTCGAAGAAAAATTCGTTACGAGTCTATAGACCTTATGGGTCCTATAGCTAAAATAAACAACTAAGGACCACAGCTGCATCCTCTTGACTCGAACCTTCAACGTTAGAGAAAGTTTATGACCCGATAATTTTTGAAGAAGAAAACACTTAGTTTCTGTTAAATAACTCTAACAGGAATAGTCGTAATTCAGATATTTAAAACCAATCATCGAAGGGAAAGTTCTTTCACTCCGCCCGTTAGAAGTTCAATTTCCTCATTTTCATTTAGAGTCATTGCACTAGATTCAGTTTAGTCTCTGTGTATTGAATAAATTTCTCCGAATATGATTTCCAAATACAAGCATCAATTCTGATCATGGCCGCAGTATAGATTCCTTAACGTTCAAAGTATCGCCTAACCTGGAATTTGAAATCTATCCATGACACAACTAATTCTAGGGTAGACGGTTATAACTAGAGTCCGACAGTGGAATTGAATAATTGCTGCCAATAGTATCGTATTATAGCTAAAATTGTACATACGTACAAGACACGCGACCGTTTCGAGCCATTGCAGTACACGTTCTTCCTCCTTAACTCGAAAGGAGAGGATCCGGCATAATTTATCAGATGCCAGAATGAACAATTTCGTTTATGCTGTAATCATTCAGTATCATTGTATTCCCCACTTGGTTTCCTTCGCAACGAACTTGAAACCTAAATCCAGCGACGTTCTTCTGAACGGGTTCTGGGTTCATATTCGAAGTCGATCGTACACTGGTTTTGGCACCACTAACAGCGCCACCCATTAACATGTCAATAAATTGACATCACCGTTTCGTTCGTAATCTTTATATAAAACGGCTTAGCCGTTTCCAACCGGCAATTATGTGAGAAGATGGCAAGGTGCACCCCTACACATATGGTATCAAAATGTTCGTCTATGGCCACAGGTGTGCAAATTTGTGTTATTTTTTTGATATCCACTATCACTGATGAACAAGGTGATCTCAAAGATGGCATACTATGTGAAAAAAGAAACTTAAAATATCTTAGAAATTATCGTTTTTTTTTACCATTATACCCTAATACTTTTTTATTCAGAATATTTCAGAGAATCGATTTATCTAAGAAAAACTATATAGTTCCATTAAAAAAATTATGGGTCATTTTCGTTCCTCCAAAAATATTGCAAATATAAAAAAAGTGCACACACTATTATATCGGCAATAAAGAACAGTAAAACTTCTTCCTCTTTCATTTTGTTAAGACACTTATTATTAACGAGAAAAACGTTTAATAGTAACAACGATAACAAAAACAGTAAAAAAAAACAAAAAACAATAAACTCACTTTACCCGCGTAGCGAGTATACACTGCTAGTAACTTATAACGCGTCGGATTTATACCAGCCCTCGGAATCTTCTCTGGTTACATGTGGAACAACAAACGACATGTAACATTGTCCAATTGTTAAGAAAGCGGCAAATGATCGTATAAAAAGGGCTTACCCTCTTCGAAAACAAATCTCAACACTTTGCTCCGTAAAAAATAGGACAAAATTGTACATGTATTAATCATTACTAAATTGTAATAAACAAAAAATTCCAAAAACACGTATCCCCTATTTTGATCCATAATTTACGTATACAAATCTGTATAAAAATCGAACTGCATTTAGCATCAAAAATTAAATAAAAAATCCAATTTTTTAATATATTATTTAAATAAATAATTTCTTCCGAAATTTTTGTAATCAACTAAATTCCTTACTTAAAACACAATTTAAAAAAAAAGCACCCTCCTATAGCCTCCAGTTTCCAAGACATTTAAGAAAATGTGTTTTCAACCCCCAACTTTGAGGGCTATTTTCACCCCCTCAACATGCATGTCAGCAGATATAAAAAAATTCGTGTCAAATAATTTTCGAAAAGCTACCACGTATGTAAATTTCATTAAAATCCGCACCTTGGTGATGTCCCCTGTAAGCGCCATTTAGGGTAACGGTTTATGCCACGTGTCACGTAATATTAATTCATCATTGACTAATTTATTATCGCTTACATCCAATTAATGAACTTATATTTATAACGGATTGATATACAAAAGAAAAAAGGAGTCTTTCGCTCAACGCGATCTCATAAATTAGTATCAATATCGTGATTACGCGAACAGCCCTTCGTTCCCAGGAGAAATCACACACGTAATGGCAGTCTTTCGCTGTTCCGCACATGAATCCCAAACCAATCGTCTTTTTCAATCTTCGAAATTCGCGTCCGCATTCCACGATAAAGGGAGGCGGTAGCTTGCCGCTAACTTCGAACTTGTTTTATTTTCATCCCGCAGTTGCTTTTGTTCCCGCACTCATGTAACCGATCGGACGAGGTTACTCGCGTCGTGAATTGACCGTACGGAATTTACTTTCCGTGACGTAAGGGCGTAAATCTCACGTCTCGAACGTTTACGGCTTCGACGACGCTGCTCTGCCGAATTAACTTAGGAGCAGTAGTTTAAAACTAGAGTCCGAACTGATGACTCTAGATGAAGTTAACAGAGTCCGAAATGATAACTCTGGTCGAAATTATACTAAGTCCGAACGATTGACTCTGGTCAACTACAAACTGAGTCCGAGATGGTTGACTCTTTGCTTGTTGCGAACTATGATCTTTACTCGACGAAAAACTTGTGATATCTGACTTTGCTCTCGATCGTCAGAGCAAAGGAGCCCTGGCGAAAGTTTGGGAAATGCGTTGATTGTTTTTTTTTCGATTTTGTTAATTCCAATCAGCATGTCCCTTGACTTTCTCCCACTCTTCCATTGCGCCCTTAGCATGTTTCGTTTTAGGAAAGAATGGGATGGTACCAGGGCGTACGTGAGAAATCCGCGAGTCCGGCAACACCGACATTTTTCCTCTGGGTCTCAAGGACCGATGGCCAAAAAGTACCGTAGCGAATGTACCGTCGAAATTACTCTTCGGAAATACCAAGTTTATGGCAGGAAATGGCTATTGAGGACTAAACGAAAACTAAAATTCTAACTCTATTGTCCGAAAAAGGTAAATGACTTTAACTACGCGCGAGAAAAAAGTCTTTCTCAAAAATAGCCTTTTATCACTAACCTATCATAAACTTTCCAAGCGAAATCTCACGTACCGTGTTCCAACGGTTGGAACACTCATCTACTGTCAATTAGCTGTACGGTGTTCCAGGCGTAGAAAAGATTCCTCGTTCGCTTCTCTTGCTTACAATAATGTTAGCTTTTTACATTTATTCGGGAAGAAAAAGTTAAAGTCTCACAAGCAGAGTAGTGTTTTGTTGCTAGAAATTGACTACATAGGGTATGACGGGGAAATACAAAATGAAAGAATATGCATAGCAAGCGGAACGACATAGTGGCAATGCGTCGAGCCACGGCGGTTGACGGTGATACTTGCAACACAGAAAATTTTATTTCCAATCATTTTTATTTTACCTTTATGAAAATAGAATCATTGGACTATAGAGATTCTTCTAATCAAATGCAGCATAAATTGGATCAATTCAAATAATGATGAACGTAACAGTTTGCAAAATTAAAACGAAAGCATAATAACTCCAAATTAAAAAACTACACAACTCCAATCCATTAGGGTACTGTACGATTTTCTCCATTTCATTAACCTAACATTTTATTAATCCCTTTATAAACAACGATATTTTCTAGAATACAATTAATATAATAATTTTGGAAATTTATTTCACTGTTTTATTTCAATGATGTCCTTCTTGGGTAGAAAAATCTTTCATTACATATATGCGTAATTGTAAAAATGGTCTAATAATCAGATAAAGAAATTTAGCAAAATCTTGTTTTTAAATTTATAGAACAAGATAATTCTTTTTTTCTTCTTTTTATTCTTTTTCTATTTCTTCCATTATTTTATTTTACCTGCTGACAAATTTAAAAGATAAGCATATGAAACAATTCATAAATTATGACAAGGAAGTTTATATTATGTTTGCAACACATGTAAATCAAAAAGTATGTTGATGCACAAAAAACTTGACTCTTCGAATGAAAAATAAAATGAATATATATTGTGATAAAAATTATTTTACTTAATATTATTTATAAATATCTGTGTTTGCAAAAGTTCTAATAAAATTGCAATGCAATGAAAAAGGAGAGATTGCAGTGTGTCAGTTTGTTGAAGTCGTGTAGTATTTTAATTTGTACCGATCGCATCTACGTTTTAACAATCTGATGTATAGTATTATTAATATATATTATGGATTTTCGCTTATTATTAATGCAACAAATTAAATTTATTTCACTTTAATCAGTAAAATCGCAACGGAACCATTTTACCGGAAAGAAAATACAAAAATAACCGAAAATTAAATTTTCTTGATCAGTTGTTTCGTTCACAGTATCTTTGAAGCACGCCATTGATCATTACAGCTTGATGTATTGACTCTCCCCTGTTATATTTATTTTTTTTTCATGTCTATAGAGAGTAGGCTTTGCTGAACTCGAGACACTGACGTGAAACGGCGGATTCGGGTTTTAACCGAGTAGATTCTATGTCAATTCAAGTGAGCATTACTGTATATCTTACAATATCTTGTTAGATTCTTCTGTAGTTGCAGCGAAAGCGAATGTATAGTTTTTCTTACAACTTTGCTGTGAAAATTATGTTCTTGTCAGAATCTTCGACAGTGTTCAGAATGAACATCTTTTAATAGCTAAATTTTTTTTAATTTCACGAATAATCTCTTTTTTCCTTGACACGCCAGTTTTTTGGACGCCAACTTTACAGTCTTCATTTGTCATAATTCCAGTGCTATTTTATTTTTTTTAAATATAATGGATTGTCGATTTATTTCAACTAAAGAGATTGACTACCAATTTATAAAATTTTTCCGCTTTCTGAAGCTCTTATCATCATTTTAATGTTAATTCTCACTATCACTATTATGTTTCAGATTGTTTCGAATTCGTAGTATCTATACCTTGATATAGTACTTAATGATTATAACACCGAAGTTATTAAACGATGTTTTAACATTAACTGAGTTTGTTAATGTTAACATTTTTCGCGTGAATATGAGTTAAACATCGATTATATTTAAGAAATAAAGCGGCCATGTTACGAAGGACAAAAATTCTTCCGATTAGGAAGAAAGAAAACCGTGGACAATTTAAAATATAACTTCAAATAACTTTTGTAATTTTTATAAACGATATTCTTTATTCATGTTGTGTATTGTGTTTGGGCGGAGATGAACAAGGAGCACAACTTCTTAACGAATACCTTAATTGACATTGATATTAACCCTTTGCACTCGAAGATAATTTTATTGTTTGCAAACAGCAACTTTAAAACTTATTAATTAAAATGTTAATTGAGTTCTTTTGAGATTATTATTTCTCTACTAATAATTTCCACTATTGTCTGTTTCACTATGTTTATACATCACACGAGTACTATTATAGAATTAGTTAAAAAATGCTTATTTCAAATTATTGTTATAAATCTAATGGCGCCTGAGAGGCGCCACTCGAGCGCAAAGGGTTAACAACGCGTGCGACTTATCGAGAATGACGCCAACGCATGTCCGACAGAGAAGAAGACGGTAGAAACAAAAGACAGTCGAATTCTCGCGCGGTTCCCGCTCGGCACCGTTCGGGTGTCCCCGGCGGCCTTCGTGACCGCGTCGCGCAGTCCACTCGTGGGACTACTTCCCCAATCGCGCATATAACATTGTGTTTAAAAATAAAATTTTTTTAAGCTTATTTACTATATACAAATTGTATTTATGTATACGTATTTATTATACGTGAGTTACTTCAGATACATGAGAATAGAACTTAACGGTTTGAATTCCGAAACATTTATTTTCCCATTAAAAATGTCCCCTCAGAAGGGACAACTTAATGCAAAGTGTTAAATATTCAGATAATAAACTTACTGTCATTACTATCATTTATTATATACAATATTTATTTTAAATTTTTGAACTGCCCTCTAGGTTTCTATACTTCCAAGTTGCTGATCATTCAGTTTATCAACCAAATACAAATTGTAATTTCGCTAATGTCAAGCGCCATTCTAGACATCGATACTGTTTGATGTCGATATAAAACTAGTAGTTAGAATCGTTGAACAGCATTACCAACTAGAGTTTATGTTGAGATGACTCTGCACTTTAAAACGTTTCAATAGAAAATTATAATGTACCTTATGCTAATATTTGCAATAAGGTAAGAGCACCAGTAGTTGACACTATACCAATCCTTGACACTTTTTCAAAAAAAGTAAATAAATAAGGAAACCACAAGTTGGAATACATCAAACCTTATTAATGTGTATACTGTCGCACTTCAGCTGCTTAATTGCAAACTACTGCGCATATCCGCCATTCAAAAGTGTCATATCAACCGATTAATCAAACTTGCACACGACTCTTACGATTTTTCAGTGTTTTCTTATATAAATCGCTAAGGTTTGGTTAAAATGTATTGCAAGTTTGTATTATTTAATCATTGTGTGCATAAAAAAGACATTCGTTTATGTTGTTTGAAACACAAAAAGAGGTTTATTTATTAAAATTGGCAACAAACAATGCTAAATTGTTTAAATTCACTCCGTGTCAACTATTGAAACTTGTAATCGTCTATTATTCAGTAGTTGACATGGGGTGTCAACTATTAAATTACTACGTGTCAACTAATGACTTTGTTCCTCTGTCATTTTTGAGTGCCTTCTCCGAAGGATAACTTTATAAATTATACAGAAGTGACTATATTTTTGTATTTTCCTACGGAAAAGAGTTGTTCCCTGGAGTTATAATTGCTGTGTCTAAAACGACTGCAATCATTTCAGCAATGGCAAAGTGTGGTAAACTGTGAAAGTGGCCAGAAAGAATGGATAAGCTAGATTATGAATAGGAAACAGTGCTGTTTCGTATCAACGAACCCATTAAAATGAGTAGAACCAGAAATGTGTATTCAGTTACCAAACTAAGTTAGATTTTTTGTGAAAGTAACTTCTAATTATTGTGTTACTGCGTAACACAAGTAAAAATAAATTTCACAGTCCGTTTTGGTGACCTGCGACCCTGCAGAATATTTTAGAAAACCTTTAATATACAGCTAAAGCAATGTAAAATAATATTTCAAAGAAAAACATGTCCCGAGGCAGTAAACGCAAAATTTGTAAGAAATAGTAAGATTAAATGACGTTATTGCCTATAATTGAAAATGGCCATAAAAAGGTCAAACGATTTACACGTTTGGGAAAAACCCAACCATTTAAAATTGTTACTACCCTCGACCATTTGAATTTCAGAGACTTTACCTGGGTCTAACGGTAGTCCCCACGAAGTAGCTTCCATCTCCAAAAAATTTATAAAATGTTCAGTAACCAATCCGAAGCATCGTTACAAAATACCCCACTACCAAACAAAGTTTACTTCGACAGAAATATTGTGCGAAATAGAGAGATTCAAACATACAAGCAAACAAGTAACATCTTTTTATCAGTTATAAGTTGCCGTCCGATACATTTATAAAACAACATACTTTAAATTTAATTGTGGTTTTTACATTAAATATTTTAAGTGTTTACATTTTAATTACCAGCATTTCACTATCCTTTTTTTTTCAATAATTCATTCGCCGTTAATTCAGCGTGTGAAGTGGGCATACGACGAAAGTTTCTTTCAATATTAAAATTGATCATTTTGCCCACGCGGTAACATATTGAATATTTTTTTAGTAAACTTACTCAAGAATAGTATTTTTTAAACGTTCAATAAAATTCTGTATTCATACATTATCATGACTAGTTCATTAATTGGATTTTCTCCCTATGGCAACTACTGACACAAAAGGATGTCAACTACTAAATTTTTTGTTTTCGCTGGGTGTCAACTATTGAATCAAATTTTATGTTTAGAAAAAAAAGAAAAGAAATTTACAATCGCCATCAGGAATTAATACTTGTTGTAATATAATAGAAGAATAGTTTGTGCAGCGACTGCTAATCATAAATTTTCCATAAAGTGATCTTAGCCTGAGCTATGTGAACAAATAGACAAAAAATTCCTTAAAATGTCAACTACTGGTACCTTCACCTTAATATTTCATTATTAAGCTTTATGTAGCTTAATAATAAGTATTTTTGGTGAAATCACTGTGGTTGATTTTATTTTTCATTTAAAATGTTCTATAGGCAATGTCGAGAGTTTAGAGTCACGCAACGTTAATTCCAAAAATTCACTTTTTGTGTTAATCACTGATTTACGATCACAAAAGTTGTACGTTTCGACTACAAAAGTATTATTATGCAAGAATGAATAATTTAAAAGTTTTTATACACAACGTTCCGATTTTATGAAATTGAGAATCAAAACATGCTAACTAGACATAGCGTTGTCTGATTCTAAAACCTCGATGTGTGCACCAGAAACATTAATATTAATCTTAATGTATTTTTAATCCTTATGTTATTTCTTGCATTTGAAATCATAGTCTGTTTTTTGTTCTTTAGTTCTTTAGTGAACTTTAGTTCTAAATGAATATTCTTTACACCTTTGCTATTTTGCCATTAGGAAAACTGAAGATGTCATACATATACTAGTTCGCACTGTATTTTTGGTTTAATCGTTCAATGGTAACATAACTTTTAGGATTTTAATTATATTTGTTTCAACATGTATAACTCATATTGTTTTACATATACTTGTTTTTACAAAATATTCCTTGGTTACACATCTACAAAAATTCCTGTAATCCATTGTCGCTAAATCTTAACGAAGTTCTGTACGTGTGTGATAATTTTGCCAGTTATAACATTACATTCTGGGTTGATTAAATATGATTTGTTCAAGTATTAATTTATTCAAGTACATAATACATTTGAACATTTTACATATTTAGTAAAAGTATTGAATGCGCTAAACATTACCATGATGAAATTGTACACGCCTATTGTACATACTGTAATGCAGTGGCTCCGATAAAATTATTTTATTGCGTAATAATTATCACATGATGAGAAAAAATCAAGTTATTTTTAATAAAAGTAAAAATTTTGATATTAAGACATGTTCTTTTTTTACGTGCTTCCACTCTGCTTCTCACAGTTTGCGTATGTATACCTATGTCAGTGATAAATCTGTGTCCAAATTTGCCCGTATCCTTTTTAGAATAAAAAGGAATTGATTTACGTACATCTTTATCGTCGCATTCTCGTTTCAGGTCATCTAAGGAGAGTTATTTGCAGCATATCATACTTGAATGTAATGATCCTTCACTAAGATACACCCAGTTTTTGCTGGAGTGTTAATTACACAAATTAATTCAACAAAAGGATTCCTGGTTTTATTTAACTAATTTTGTTTAACAAACGTAACTGATGTCCATAAATTGGTTTGTTTTAGTAGCGGGATGGTACAAAGTGTTGGTGCTAATTTATCGCCGGACCAAACATTTGGATCGATTCGGTCGCTGTCAGTAACGAGAGAAGTAGCCAGTTTTCCACTATCAAGAACGCCTACGCCACCCCCACAACATAGGTGAGTACATTTTCTATATTTACTGCTTTCTATCATGTCTGATGATTACTACTTTTATACAGAATATCCAATTGTTATAATTTCGTTATTTTTGAATATTGATATAAATATGACTGTCTGTACGAAGATTCTATACAATATATAATATAAAGGGATATGTACATATCGACGATGATAAATCATTTTCTGCATTATTATTTTGAGATAAATTTGGTAGTCGAATTTGCTATAAAAATAACCTGTGATACATGCATAAATATCTCAATTGAAGAATGCAAACCAGAATACATTTTCAGTATTCGAAACACAAAGTTTATGTGCTTCTATCAGATACATATGATATAAAATTGTTTTTTATTATGAGTTGTTAAATGTGTAATATTTAAATATTAAATATTCTTTAAAAAAAATCTATACATTGATCATTTTCTTGTTAGAAGAATGTAATATTGATTGCCTTTGCTTATATTCAAAGTACTTTAATATGTAATTTTTTGCACCGGATTTGCTTTTCCTCTCACTATATTGGAGCCTGATAGCTTCTTCGAAAAACTATAATTCTTCAATTTGTTTTATTTTTGCATCTAAAGAGACGACAAAAATAAAATCTTTCCATTATTAAATTCTAACAATCGTCCTGTTTCTTTAGACGCATTTTTTATTTGTAATTTTTTACATTTCTGCATTTTTCTCATTAGTTTTATACACGTCACAATGGTACGTATCTATAATTATAAATATTTTATTAATAGAATAACATTTTTCGGACTCTGTTAGATATCATTTTGTGGTATTTCTTTATCAAAATTTGTATTTTATGATAATATTTTTGAAAGTATTACTTTTATGATGAGTAAATCTTTATTTGAGTGAGTCATTTATCTTACGAAGAACATTGTTCCCATTCAACTTTAATTACTTTGTTAAATATTTGAAAGTACACATAAATGTCATCAAAATTTAATTAACTTAAATTTTATTTATTATTCAACTTAAACGAGATTTTAGTCGACGTACGAAAAGATTGTAGTGGTTTAACAGATGTTTTAGGGTAGAAGCGACGCTTCGAGTTATATAAACATCGTTTATTTAGTTTGTTTAATTCCTATACTGGGATACTGAATATAAAACCCTTGAACATTGTATAAAACATTTATTTGATGAAAATCATACAAAAATTCGCCATAGCAGTTTCTTCTAACAAACAATGGCGAAAAAATCAGTTTATGCTTTTCTTAACAAAACAAACCTAACCAACAATTGTGATATAAATATACAATAATAGTATCAATAGTATGAATTTATTTTAAAAATATTAACACTTACCCAAAACTTCTTCAATACAAGATTATAAACTATAAAATAAAAATATTATAAAATATAAAACACTTTTTTAGTTTTCTATTTTTTACAGTTTGAATTTTCAATTTAAAAATCTCAAAAATGCTGCAATATGCGCTAAGATCAGAAAATTTGCGTAAAAACATGGCTTTTATGCCCAAATTTTTGATACGTTATCAATTCCATATCACAAGAGGAATTCGATTTGGGACAGCTTCCATCACTTCCTCCGCCTGTATCTTTTGCTCGTGTCAAGTTAAATCTAGGTCTTTTGTACTGTAAATGATTACTGTGTACTGTGCGTGTCTCATAAAAATTTCGTAGATGGCACACCAGCAAATAGGATACTCTACTCTTAGGATACTCTATAGGATAGACAGCTCAGCTCTATAATTGTATACGTAGATAATTAATAAATATACAGAGAAATCGCATTAATTGGTCGCAAAAATTCCTCCATAATCAAACACCAGCTATCCCACCAATTCGTGAAATTGATTTTGAGGTACAACGAGAATAAAGAAACATCGTATAGTGGTCGCGATTTATGTAATTATACTTTAGAACTGTATATACACTACCGCTCAAAAGTATCCGAACACCTGCGAAATATGTATTCGCGCTGCATAAAAGTTATTTAAGTATCTACAACAGTGACTACAATCGATTTTTATTTGTTGCTTATGAAATATTTAACGTTTGAAATTAGAAATTATGTATGTGGAACTTACCAACATTGCACTATAATTAAATACGAGATTCATCAATGTATCCACCGCGGTTAGATATTACCGCTTGCACTAATCTTAGCAATCTTTCTACAAATTTTCTCATTGTTTCTGTATGGTGCTCTAAGACGTCTGTTACGTTTGCTTAGTGTTTCAATATATCGGTCTTCGGATTTAGTTGTCTTCACTGGTCGTCCTGTCCTTTTTTTTATAAGCAACCACTGCTAGTTGCATACTTTTTAATAGTGTCATGCACTGTTGATTTCGGAATTTTTTTACGTAGTGCAATTTCCCTAACTGCATATCCTTCTTCTGCAAGAATCAGAATACTGGAACGTTTTTCTATTGATAATTCTCGTTTGGAACTCATGTCTCGATGGAAAAGAAGCTACAGACAAACTAAACCGAAGCTGTCGAGTGCATAGCGTTACCTCCATTCGTATCTCCATTGAGAGAACATAAACATCTCATCAACAATTTACAGACACTTGATACATATCGAAGAACTCTCTGAATTCGTTCTGCACCATAGAAATGAAACAAAGTAGAAATTAAGACTCTTTTAAGCATCGAAACCGTTCCATTAGATTCCGTATTTCTGGGCAGCAATTTTACTTACGCACACTCATTGTACAATTTGTACTTAAATATTAATTCTATTATGTTCTGCTACCTCAAGAAAGACAATAATAATAATTACAATTGATATAATAGCCCTAAATACCTTTCGTACAAAGTTAAACTATGTTTTATAGAACAAAAGCAAGTATCCGGATACTTTTGAGCGGTAGTGTATGTGTATGTGTATAATATAACAGAACGCAGTACACAAATATGTGGTCCTCAGCTACGGCTCCATTAATCACAATCGCTGCACAATGTTTTTGTTTTCGTTCGCGGTTTGTTCCTCGAAACCAACCAGCTTTCACCAGCAACTGATCGCGCCCAGACCTGAACGGCGATCGGTTAAGGTGACTTTACTGTACTTCGATCAATAGTATGCCACAACCTGAGAAGGCATGTGCCCCGTTCACTCTGACCAATGAATCCTGTATTCCTTTTACGACAATTCTTATGAGACACGGATAGTGCGCTATATTTAAAATATGATGAATATGATGACATACTTATTCCCACAATTCCATTAATTTATATGTTTAAAAATTCTATTCTCCATATTTACCATGCTGCGTATCGGAATGATGATGCTTAGTTGATATGTCTCTTATTTCAATGTAATACTACTTTAACTAAATTCTATTCAATTTGTATACCGTACATTTTATATTTCCATACAGGTTTCCTTATAGACAAAAATATTGCATCTTAATGTTAATAGTTAGACTGTTATTTTTTTCAGATTTTATGACGCGCTGCCTACAAATTTTTGAATATAATATTTATAGATTATTTTTTATATCACGATTGAAGTCGAACTGTATTCAACATTTTATAAAAATCGGGTGCTAAAGCCATATACACGAAAGTAATCACCGAATTGTATTTACAGGGCGGCCACATTAGCAAATCCTGAGGACCTAGTAAACGTGGGTAGCCCGTTGAGAGAAGCTTCTCCAAGGCCAGAAGTACGAGTGGTAGCACCCTCGCATCGTTCACCGTCCTCCCTCGTAACAGACAACATTAGCAATCCTACTAATCTCATCAACGTCAGTAATATTAGCAACGCGAGCAATCTTAGCAATGGATCTGGGAATCGCAAATCGGTCAGCATACTACTTCCTGAACATTCGAGTGGATGACCCCAACAGCAGCACGGTTTTGTGCATCGTTGCGACAAAGAGCCACCACCGATTTAGGAATTCACGAAAAGTTAAACAACAAAAGAAAACATAACGGTATAGAAGAAACGTGATTATGCGGCAGAGAGATCGATTAGCGACTGCCAAACTACTGACTCACCTTGATTAATCGGTTTTCGAACGTTGTGGCACTTTTTTCAAACAAATTTGGCTCCTGAAAAAAAAACTTTATTTTGCTGTGACTTTAAGTGACCGATAATCACGTATAATTACCATGGGTATTCGCTTTTGGCATTTGTATTATGTCACTAAACAGGGTTAAACAATATCATAATCCGTGGCTGCTCGTGTCCAGATTAACGAAACGAAATAGATGCACGAACCGTCATGTCGCTTGAGATGAATTAATTCACGCTATTGACGAATATTCAACTATCGATTCCGCTTAACGAACCCAAATTAGCGAAATAATTACCGTTGATATGACGACAAGAACCGGAAAAAAATTTGTCAAGCTTCCGTCGTTAAGGAATCATGACCAATTCGTTCCTAGATTATTTTATAAGGTGATTTTCTTCCTTGATTTTGTTTGGTGCTGCTATTCTATTTTCGTAGATGTGCTACAAAAGGAAAGTGAAGCAAAAAGTGTATCGTGCAGGATCGTACAAGCTTTGCTGAAAATTTTGTCAAATTTTGCAAAAAGCGAAAAGTGTTTTATAAATTGCAAGAAACTTGCAATGCATCAAGTAATGCGCCATTCCTGAGTTCTTAGATAAAAGTAGTAATATGGGTGTAAACTTGCGTCACTCAATTTTATATAAGAAACACGATTCTTCCTGCAGAAGAGTAGATTCTAGCTCTTTTCTTGCAGACGTAACATAGACGATATTTTCCTTCTGATTTCAATATCTTTTTTGGTTATTGAAAAAAGTGATCGAGTACTGTTCAAAGATGAAAAGTTGGTTAGCGAAAGCAGTGCAGATTTGATAAATTATAGTGTAATAGACTCACCTTTTTAGTCTCAATCATACAAACTATTACATTTATTTATCAGATTATGTTATACCCGACAGAGTGGACCGAAAATCAGATACTATTTTAACGAAGCGCAGGAGTTGTAAATATTTCATTTGTGGAATAAAAAACTAGTAAAAATGGTTGAATTATCGTTTGAACGTTTCAAGATAATAATCATACGTATCTCCGCATAATTCTAATCATTCAGCGGCATGTCGAAACATATTATAGCGTTTATGAAGTTATGTTATCTGTATCATTTTGTACTGATTCACGTAAACCATCTGTTGTTACAATGCTTATTATCTAAATATAATTTTATATACCTGATATAACATTTATATTTTATATCAAACGGAATAATTAAAGATGTGATACATCTGGTGATATAGTTTACTTTGGTCTATTATTTTCTCGCCCAATTCGTTAATTTAGAAATGGTTCAATCAGGCAATTCCGAAAAATTGTAATGCAAGAAAGATATAATTATTTCCTTTTAATAATAACTATTTATACGCGTTATTCTGCATTCAGATTAAATAGGCATATTCATGACAAGTTATAGTTCAGTACATGGAAATTTGTTATAAGATAAGGGTCGAGATAATGCTGATAGAAATGGTAATATACAGGGTTTGCCGGCAAGTAATGCAATTAGGTACGTAAAAAAAATGTATTTATGTTATTGATATAAATCTTTAAAATTCTTCAAAATACTTCCCTTGGGCTTCAACACACTCTTGCCAGCGACTTTTCCATGCACGGTACGCATCCTGGAAGGCGTTAATGGAGACCTCGTATAATGCCTTCGTCACGGCGGTTTGAATCGCTTCTATGGTTCCAAAATGGAATCCTTTGAGGGCAGACTTGATCTTCGGGAACAGGAAAAAATCTGCTGGAGCCATGTCAGGACTGTAAGGGGGCTGTGGTAACGTTACCAAGCTGTGCTTGCCTAGAAATTCTTGAACGCGCAGAGCGGTATGGCTGAGAGCGTTGTCCTGGTGCAGCTGCCACGTAGTGGCGGTCTCTTTTCGAGTACGATGTTGTGCACAGTTGTTTTCGATATGTTGAGAGTCTCTGCGATCATTCGAATACTCAGTCGTCGATCATTCTTAAGAAGTTCATGGACACGGGAAACATTTTCGTCAATAGTGGTGCTTGTCGGCCGTCCAGAGCAGAAGTCATCCTCCACGTTTTCCCGACCGTTTTTGAACAAATTTAACCATCTGGAAACTTGAGAATAGGAAAGAGCAGAGTCCCCGTATGCCGCCTTAATCATTTGGTTGGTTTCGGTGAGGCTTTTATTCAGCTTAGCGCAGAATTTAATCACATAACGTTGTTCGATATTTTTCTCCATTACGCGCGTGAGACGGGCACAAATAATAGGTTTACGTTTACTACGATTCTGACGATTTCGGAGCGCGGATTAGGTTCAGGTTGCAAAGATATGCAGATAAGAGTCCCCTCCACATATTCCAGCAAGTCTGAACATGTTCGGACCAGGAAAAATGGCGGAAATGAACAAATTGCATTACTTTCCGGATAGACCCTGTACGTTCAGAAATATTTGATTACCCAATTCTTATTTCCGCTCGTTGTCTGCTGATTCTTTTTTGCGACATTGTTACTAGTGGTAATGTTACTGTTCAGATATAGCGGACTCTTAAACAGTATTAGTTTGGAGAGTTTGCAAAAATAAGCATTTTAAAAATTTTGTCCGAAGATCAGGGATAGCTAAGTTTCGTGTGTATTTTTTCTTTATTGTGCGCGAGTGAGAACAACACTCAAAAAGCGCCATTGAGCAATATTGAATTATTGAGCCATGTACCGGTTAATGTGACTGTCGTCCTCCATGACGTTTTCTTATTTTACATAGATAATACTGGATACTTGTTGAATAAAGCCCGTTTTAAGAATTGGTGGAAATAGGGATAACCAATTTTCTAAATAAAATTTCACTCACCTTTCGAGACAAACTTGTACTTTTGGTTCACCCCGTATTATAAATGAATGATGTCGAGTGAAACAAACTTGAATAAGATAGAGCTTCAAAATTATATCGTAGACAACTGATTATTAAAATGAGTCATTAATATCAGGTTGCTGTGTATGTTCTGTTCATTCTTTATTTAAATAATGTTTCTTATTTGTAACATTATTTCGCAATATCCGAGCGGTTTAATAAACATCGTACGAAGAATAATATAAATAGTAACCTTGTGCAATAAACAGTTAGTAACAATTCGTCAACTAGACATGTAACTAAATCTACCTTTGTGAAGCCTTGATACAGCTATATTGTAAATTCTGTCTTCGAATCCACCGTCAGAAATAATTGAGCCTATATTCCTTTCGATTAATGGAATCACTTATACAGTCTGTTTCACAAAGGACATACATATAGTAGATGCACAAGAAGGTTTATGATAGTTATAAAGAGTACATATCATTTTAAATTACTTTTTGTCTAATCTCCAGAGAGAGTTTCTTTGTTAGTGAGTTTGTTTTCGTATCTAAATCTATTTTATTGTACATATTGAGAGCTTTTCTGGAATTGACAACATTGATAAACTGTTTGTACGATTGAAGTTGAAACAGAATTTACGTAGCAACCTAATATTTGCAACTTGTATGAAGATTTGATAGAATCAAATGTGGTATAAGAGTGTGCTAGTACTGTCGACAGCGCGAGAGTTGACGAGTGATTGCAATGTAAAAGGGATACGGTTCCAATTGGTCAGAATTGAAATTACATCAATTAGATCAAAGACAATGGCAGTTAGCAAACGTCTCGAGAGTAAGTGCAATAGTGCGAATTGCGCGATGTAGTTGTTATTATTATTATTCTTATTTGTCTATATGTCACGCCGACACGTCACGGTGGAAGTGTTCAAGGTGGGAGTAAATAAATCTACCCATTGAGTTGATCCCTTTCCTGTGGGACTTTTCAACTAGCCAATTCTTAGGTTGCCGGCTGTGGGTACCCGTTTCATTTCTTCGACGTTCCTTTAGCCAATTTTTTATCTTGCTCCAGTAATCAGATAAATTTCTTCGAACAGAAAATTTTGATTATTTAATACAGCACCGAGCAGCGAAATAGGAAAATATCGGTTTTATGTGATAACACATTGGGTGCAGCACTAACTTTACATGATTTTCTGTTCAGACCGTGTGGACCACATCTGGTCACGCTCTTGCATTCAACATATGTTATAACACGTATATTACAAAACTAATTAGTGGGAAGAAAAATAATTAACATATGGAATACGTTATAGAAACAGAAAATGTACCTATACTTTCATACTATATGATTTCAATAAGTAAATATTTCTTATACAAAATTATCAAACGGCCCGAGCAAAATATTCAGGGTGAGATCTGAATGACCCGCATCCTATCTAATGTTTCAAAAATAATTTATGTTTACTAATCGTTGAAGATTATGGCTGTTCACGTCAATGATAAAAAACGTCTGCAAGAATTTGAAAAATGATTTCTTAATAATATGATATTAGACCGCCTGGAAATCTTTTAGTAAGCTTTAATACAAACTGTTAAGAACGTAATCAGAATTGCTAATGAATTTGAGTGAAGTCGCCATCATTTGCCAGAAATTTTGCAGAAGGAATTAAAATATTCCTTCGATGTAAACATTTATTTCGTTAAATTTTTCTGTAATTTTTTGTAAAGTCATTGCATAATAATCTCTGGTAAGCGCTTTGAACTGTCTCTCTTTGCTGCAGTAAGTTTCACGGCAGTTTTATTCAATTGAATTCAGAAAAAAATATTTTTTTCGTAGTTGCTTCTAACTGTATAGCGTTTGGAACGAAAGTGATTATGGTTAAGAAATGTCAAATGAATATATCGTACTTTGGAATGGTATAGTACATTAAACCTTGAAAACGGTCAAAACATATTTCACGTTGATCCCTTTTTATTAACAGTGATGCTATCAAATTGTATTGTAGCGAGGAAAAACAAACGCCATAGCTTAAATACACTCGTTTCACTGCTGAATTTTAAACACGACAATCAACCAATCAATTCTATGGAATCGTTCAAACGAATTATTGTAGTTTTTGTTATTAACAAAATTTTTATCAGACTTGCGAGAAAACACCCTTTTAAATCTGTAATCTTATAAAGCAATAAGATACCAAGCCATAATGGTGTTTCATCTGCAAGGAATATTATTAATTATTGACCTAGAATGGGGAATTAAGGTATCATGGAAAATGAAATGATACGATACATACATTGTAACCCAAACAAATAAGTCTGGTATGTTATTTGTGATGTTTCAATTTGATATACTCGATACGTTTATGAATATTTAAATCTGTAATTAGTACGTAATTTTAGTTTGTTGCTAAGCGTTAATATTATTTTGAATTCTAGAAAAACGAAGTTTTGTACATAACTATTCATTCCTAAGGCATTTTGTTAAATAATATTTTTACTTAAACAAGATCGATCGTTGTGTATTTATCCTTAAGAGTTAAGCGATAATAATTTTTTTTTAATTTTCTGATTGAGAAAATAATACATTTTAAATATTTTCCAACCGGTAATATTTAACAGAACTTTCACTCTTTCTTCTAACCTTTCTAAGGTTGATTCTATTTATCAATTTTTAATGCTAATTTATTCATTAATTTTTCATGACAATCTTCGACAGTTTTATGTAATTGTTGCACAAAACAATTGATTTGATTTAACAATTGTATATTTAAGTATTCATAGAAGTGCAATAATCATTAATGGTCATTTTGTTTAGCAGTTAAAATGTGTCACGTACACTGGAAAATGTAAGCTCTTATGCTCTTACCTAATATAAATGTTCCAACATTTGAGGCAATATTACCAGTGAATTCAAGCCCTCATATAACTTTATTTCCTAATGAAAAGCAAAATAACATTAAAAGGGAGCAAATTTAAAGTAAACGAAACCCAATTCAGTACCAATAAGAAATACTTGTGCTTTGCGAAATAATATGTGCTCCAATGGAAATCATTTTTGGAAACTATCACCATTACTGGTTAAAAATCTTTCATGGAGTACAGCGAAATTATTGGCTTTATATGACTATCCTTAACAATCCCAATTTTGCACCCATTTTTATGTATATTTTTCAACTTATGAACAGTTGTATGAAGAATGTGATGTCATTCGTTAATACCAGCGATCTTATTAAATGTTAAAGAAGATTGTTAACATTCGTTACAATGTATTTTAAAAATTTTGAAGTGGTAGCTTGTAAAAAGCAATGACATAAATTTTGTCCTAATTATATGAAATTTATTTAAATGCTGAATTTTTTTTTAAATCAGACTTTGCAGTGGAATTGAGAAATCTGTAAAGAACAAAAGATAAAAAAGACGAACTTGAGAAAATTAAGGAAAAGTTAAACTTGTTGAAGTTAAAAGAACGATTCTGTACCTCCTTAACTTGTCGTTTTTTGACGAGTTTTAACTGATTCTGTTGTTGAGAAGAATGTATTTAGCTATGACATTTGTCTAACATCCATTGAAAGAATCTCTTATCAGCTGCTTTTTATGCTTGCTGTTGAGTATGTGACCTGTAACAATAACTTAAAGAATTTTCACTCTTGGAAAATTTTCCTAGAACTTACTACCCGTATGTTTTCACTTGAAATTCTTTTTCCCACACCTTATTGTAGCTATCATATAGTTCATTCTTACAAATATTGTTTATATGTTTAAATTTGACAAAAGATTACAGAATATCATTTTAATATTATTATGGCATTAGTTATGCGAACAATGTTAAAAACAGTAATGAAAGGAAATAACGATGTCTTTTTCTAAATTTTTTGGTTATACAATTGTATATAAAAAATTGAATGCGCACTTGTAAAATCCATATTACATACTTAAATTTATACTTTAGATACTCTATCCATATTTATCGTAAAGCTTGAACGGCGGACCTAGTTAAATCGTGATTTACTTTTACAAAAGCTATACAACGACTAAAATCGAGCACTGAATCTTTTAAACGAACTTTTATAAAAGTAATATGAAAGGAAGTATTACAAAATTTAGAAAATGGAAATAAGAGTGTTAAGTAGGTTTTATTGTACACCCGTCGTTCAAAGATTATTTGCTTTGTTTTACCACTCGGACTAGTACAGAAGTGAGCTTCACGATTGCAAAACGCCTGGATTCATAGTATAAAAGCCTTTCTATCAATATCAGGGTACCATCGAATGTCGGGCAATACGCCTCGCACTCTCTGCTATCATGCGCGATACGCCGGACTGTGCATCATGCCTGAACTACCATCGACAATATCTTAGGTCTCATACATAGAATCTATATCTTCAAGCACATCAGCTTCATATAAATTCAGAGTTGAATACACATCGTTTTTATTTATTGTTATCAAAAATATAAACTTTAATATACGGGTAGCTACCCTCATCAGTTTGTCAACTTTTGCATTTTCTAGGAAACAATGTTCATCGTATTATTATATACTAAAATTCATACAACTTTGTAATCTAAGGTATATTTTTATCTTTAATAGTTTCCGGAATAGTCTTGAGGGAGTCAATTTTCAGAGAGTGACTTCTGAGTATGGCTCCGGAAATAATTTATAGTAGAAAGATTCTTTTCGAAGACGATTTGCTATGTATGATTTAGTCTGGTATGTACAATGTCGAACATATAAATAGGGAAATACTTACTTTTCAGTTCAACTTGTTACGCTATTAGAGATTATGTTCCTATTTTTGGTCCAATATATCGTTTTAAAGTACGTTCCTCATAGGTTAAGAAAGTACACGTAAATAATTTGTTTGTTTGTAAAATACAATTTACATACATGTGAAGAATTTGTTCATCTTTTAAAGAGTGAATAAATATGGAAAATTACATGCAGTGTATAAATGTTAATATACAACAAAATATTGAAATTTGCAAAAAGTGAAATTATAATTAAATTCGTTCATCGACTTGTTTAAATACTGTAACACCTCAATAAGACATGGAATCAATTAGATGCTTACTAGATGTATATTTAAAATGAACGGTTTATTTTGTTCAGATGCTTCTTCTGTATCATTCCATAATGCCTTAACAGCATTTAAATTTGGTAACTATTAGGATCGTTCTTAGTTTAAAATATCTAATTGTTTAGAAGTTTATTATTAACGAATGGAAGTATGTATTTAATATGTTTATGTGAGTAGATTAGTTTATAATTAAAAAATCCCCTTTATATGGCAAATCAGACTAAGATCTTTCGTAACCATTCCTACTCATATCGTAACAGAACCATTTCTTTTTTTAGCATTCGGTTTTATATAGTTTTTGTGTTCTGCAAAGACACTTTTAACGAAATACAATCATGTTTAACAACTTTTTTATTTATAAACGGTTGCTTGTGGGCAACGCATTTTTTAGACTAAATACTTTTAGAAATTCGACAGACTTAACGTTTGGTTCGGACGTGTTTATTTTAGAGGCGTGTACAGTATTAGAACAATTGATATTCTGTTGAATATGTTTCAGAGTTTAAATGATTTAAAATTGCACGAAATATTTGTTCTTCAAATAGAAAAGTTCACAAGTACAATTAACTTTAAGAAAACTGCAAAACATCGATACCCATCAAAAATAATCTCTAAAATGACTGTTGATGACAATAGATCCCTATTTATGTGCTCGTAAAAAATATGAGATTATGCGACAATTTTGCGAAAAATAATTGAATAAACATCGCTTAACAAAGGAGCATTTATTATAGCATTATGTATCATGTAAATATATATGTTGGCACTTTTATAGTGTGAATATTTTTACACATTTAATATAGTTATAAAGGAAATTAAATTGTGTATATCAAGTTTCTCTGTTTACGTATTTGCTACTTTGTGCACTACTCTCAATTTAGGGCATGTATTGTCCATTTATTTGAGTTTACATGTCACCGTGAAATTTCGCAGATGTGTACTAACTTGAAGGTATCAACTTACAACAACAATCTGAATTTCAATGTAATTCATGTTTCGAGAGCATTTTTTCGATTTTAATGTTACGATATATTCGCTTGGGAGTAAATTATGACGTATTCGCACTCTGAAAATTGAATGACGCTCTCTGATGGCTATTCGTAGATACGGTGTCCACTTGCGAGAAACACTCTCAACAGATCCTCGTGCGAATTTTACTCTCAAATGGACACTTATCTTTACGATCGTCAAAATACACCGATGAAATTAATCGAGAAAGGAAGACTTAGGATTCGTTGAATACGCTTTGGATGATGTAGCGTGGATTAGTGATTGGTAGATGATATGGAAACGAACTCACTGAACGACGACCTTAAGTAGCAAATTATATTGTGGGCGCTAATTATACGCCATAGTCTTTAAGAATTTAGACCTAAGATAAATGCATGTTATGTTCATAAATCACTGGGTGCTCGATAACCATGACAACATACATATAGATCTTATGAATTTCTATCAGTCATTCAACTTTGTTGCATTTCATCGTACGTTCACATGCATCAGTAAAACCATTTATCGAGATTTGAATTTGTATCGAAGATTCATTAAAACCTTTCAAAGACGTCGAAGTGGTAGTCGAGCACATTTACGAGATTTTAAATAAGACTCTAGTCCTGTAAATATGTAGCTAAACGAAGGGTCGAACAAAAGAAAATGATCGGCAATACCGTAATCCTCACATAATCTTGTGGTATCAACATAAAATGTTTGTGGTATGTATCGAAATTAAATATTCGTCATTGAAATATTATTTTTAAACGTTCATACATAAATAAACAATTTGCATAAAAACTTCAAAACTTGATTCATGATATATACACTTGGAAGTTTATTTTTCGATTTTGATTCAAAAGAATGAGGTAAACAATATTCTTGCGGTTGTAGATTGTAAAAGACGAACATAAATTTATATACATATATCAGTTAATTCATATTGCAAGATATACGTGTACATAAAATTACTTAATCTTTGAACATCAAACACTGGGTCAATGATGATGTTTATGTCTGAAATATATGTATACAAAAATGCTTTAACTAAAATTACAGTCTAATATTGTTTAACGAAAAATTGTTCTATATTGTAAAAATACCAGTGTGTAAGGAAATATTGTCAAATTTGGGAAATGCACTTGAAGAAGACTCTAAAAGTAAATTTTAGTTATTACGTTTTGAACGGTCTGCCGTTCGGAAGAAAAAAGTTGACCAATTAATTGCTGTTATTTTAACAGTTGTATACATTGATAAAATCGAGTCGCTTACCACAAACATATTATTGGAGACAACTCTGGTTTCCGATCTATCCGACAATATATCTACATTAACCGTAACGGTCTAGTAACGCATTCTCATATGTAATTCACTCAGTGGATGATCGTTCATTCATCCGTAGATAATAAAAGCGAAATAAAGAACGAGCATGTAAAACAATGCTAAAGTGCTTGGGGAATAAAACCAAGCTATTTAGCGTTGAAGGAATAATATCAGTAATGGACCTAAGAAACGCTGTTTGTGTAATTTAAATTCCATGTGCAAGTTATGGACGAGAACTCGAGACTGTGTGCGAGTGCGTGTGCCAAACAATGCGTCAAACATTCGTTCAGCGATATGTTCATTTCTCAGATGTTCGGAATTCTGATCATTTGATCGAAAAGGAACGGGAGAACGTCTTGTTGTTAATTATTTAAGAATAATACCTCTTGTCAAAGATGCCACGCATTGGAAGCTCAAAAAACAACGTTGTTATATTTAGAGATAAACGCTAACGAATCGAACATGATATGTACACTTTGTCCCATGAAGAAGTATTAAAACGTGATCATGTTTGTAAATTGATACATTTTTTCCTTTCGGGATCGATTAAGGATGGCGTACGGACATAAATCGAAACTGACGTACTTTAAGGTGGTTGTGTTATTTTATTATAAAATTTCTTTTAACGTTAACTAATTATAAACGATAAGCACTAGAAAATTTTCAGACAAGTTAATCCAATAAAAATAGTAAGAATTGCATTAAAAATTCTTAACATACTTTAATCATAATATAAGAATGCTATTCTAAATTTTCTTAAAGAAATTAAGGATTATAAAAAAATATGATATGAATTAATCCAAAATGATCAAGATGATATGCCGTTCAATTTAGATAAAAAGATAAAATGTTAATTTTTTGCTGATTTTGGTTTGTTAGAATGTTTCAATGACTTCATATCAATATTGTGTTAAAAGTTACATACTTTACAATCAAAGCTATTTATTAAGATTATTTCATTTTTCATATTTACAAATGTTCTAACTTTTGAACTTCTTTGTTAGGATACAACCACCTAAATTTGTTTATCTAAAATCTAAATGAATGATTTTGCTTCCTACGATGAAAATATAGAAATACCATTGGTTTTTAGAAGAATTGAGCAAAAAAGACAAAATGAATATCATGACAGAGAGTTGTAAAAGTATTAAGAAATTTATGATTTTAAGTAATTAAACTATCACTCAAGAACGCGAAAAAATGACAAAAATGGTCGCCCCCAACGGAGCAAATGATCGATCGTGACCTACATGCTAACATTGATTGTATTTACAATTTAAACGACCGCATTTAGGATATCCATGCGTACTAATTGTAATTGAACACAGATTCATCCGGATATTGATTTTATAGCTATGGACGAAACTGGCTAATTACGCATATGTATATGTAATATATGTATTCGTATATACGATAAATGTATGACAATTATGCTTTATGCAGCATGTTAAGAAAAAGTGCTCAAAACATAAGGATAGATAAGTCGGTCTCCCGTATTTGCGGGTTGGGTAATGTTCACTTGGGTTTATACGACCCAAGAAAAAGGAAGATAAAGTATACAATAAACGTACAGTGTAATATTCAGTACATTTTATTATCATTTTATTGAATGTTAGTAATTTCCTATGTTGATTTATTAATTAAACTTTAAAATAGTTTAACTTAATAAATTAGATTTCACTGTATTTATCTTATACGAATATTACGTTATACATGATACTCTTAACCACCCATACATCACCCTTAATTATTTTGTTAATTTGTATAGATAAAGAAAAGTATTTTGTGCTAGTCAAGTTAACTGAAATTGAACAAAATTTTCAATTGATATTAGGCTAGTTTGATGTGTTCAATATTGACTTCAATCGTAAGTTGGTATGATAACCGTTTCCCAACATTCACAACGAGATAGTAGGCATTTAAAATTTACAATATTTAATACTATCCAAATTTTTTCGTACCCTTTATTTACGTACGCACATTTAAACTCATACGTACACGTACATAGATGCAGTTATTTAAAGAAAAATATTTTGTGAACACACATTAGAATATTTGAACAGAATCATTATATATGAGATCCTCTGTTCCTGTTTTTTGCGAGGATATTTATAAACACAGGCATGAAAAATGATTCTCAAAGAGAAGTAGACGTATTAAATGTGAAGTATGAGTCAAATTGTGGGAGATGAGAAACGGTTGTTGTATCGATTAACGATGGAAGTTTTTAAACACATGAGCCACTGTACCTTAATCATTATTGACTATTAGGATTGACTACTATTGAATATTTTATTAGGCAATCAAAATCTATATCATCTCAATATTTCAACCAATTTGACTGAGATCCCATTTCCATAAGAACAACACGGGGTTCTTTTTATGTGGATGTTATTTTTTATAAATAAAAATTGCATATGTTTTTATATACATCGATTCCTATCATCAGTTAATACAAAAAATTATTAAGGTGCAATGCAATAGAGATCGATGATTCATGAGTTATTTCAAATTTTTGTAAAAAATATGTCACTTTTGAATATAAGTACCTTAGGTATTATTAATTTTTTTTTCATATTTCACTCTAACAGTTTCGTACATAGGACGATTCAAATAATTGATATGTTTTAATGAAATATGCAGTTCTATTTACGAAACGAAAGTCGTTATATAATCTTAACATCTTATTATCTTAACATCCGTAGCCTAAGTTTCCACCTAAAACATAATAAATTACTTTCAAAGTATTTTTCTGCAAATCTACACTTAAGCGTGATTAAGAAAACTTATGTAGCGTTTGGTGTTATCTGCAGTCTCACATAACGACGGTAGGTCTTGAAACAGCACCGCGGATACGAGCGGCCGACTTTACTGACACAGATAATGAATTGGAAAATTAATACTGTCGAAATTATAAACAATTTTCTAACCTTCTTAAAGTAAGTGACTTGCTCACTTCTGGTGTTGCTGTATGGTATAAAAGAACTGGGTTTATTCTCTTTATATTTACTTACATGCTTCATAAAACAGGATCTTCATCACGTTTCATTAGACAATTGTTAATTACATGCAACTCATTTAAAATAAACGTGAACACTTTTATTTTAATATTGCTTACTTAACCTAGACCAGTCATTATTGTACATGTACTTATTAACAAAAATATTTGTATATCATTTAAAACAAAATAACGTGTTTAGAGTTGGATCAAACGAATTCAGTGTCTTTTGGAAAACTAAAAGGTTTAATTCACTAGATAACGTATTTCTGTATTTAAAAAAAATACAGGTAATCAAAATAACAAAGAAGAAGTAAAGGTTACTTTATACAACTTCTCTTTGCGCTTGCAATGACAATTTAAAACGTACCTTTTGTAAGTACCAGGAAGTTATATGTACTGAAATTGGGTTAACGTAGATATGAATTGCAAATTTGTAATATGTCAGGATATGCTCAGGTGTTATGGCAGCACTCATGAGGCATAAATCGGTTTTTACCTATTGAACGACTCGTTTTTATTATAACTATATCTAAAATAATGTGGGATTCGTATGATGTGCAGTTAAAGAGTGAAATCCACAGATAATCTTTCGATTATTAGATTTATTCAATTAATTAATGTAGGAGATTAATATTACAATTTACAATTATTTTGAAAAAATATGAAAAATATATATATCTGATATTATAATTTCATGTATTGAGTAGCTTTAAGAAAAGAACAAAATTGAACTTTTGTCGCGTACTAATCAAAGAAGTTAATAACTCAATAATTTAATAATATATAATCTGCGAGTGTTAAATCTAATTGACGAGTAGTTTTGAAAATCAGAAACGCAATCCAATAACTAATTATTTCGCTGCTTAACTGTAAAATGTTACTATTCTGTTTCTCAATTTAAATTGCTGTGTTTTACAAAATTAATAAAGTTCTGAATTTTAAACACTTTTTGTAGTCGAATACTAAAACGCTACGCAAGAACTGCTGTTTTACAAATAGTTATCGATGTCCTAACTTGTGGCAGAACAAAAATCTTTTACTGAGGAAATTATTAATTAAATACTTGGAAATCTATGTAAAATCAACAAATTAGGTGGACTCAGTTACTCTTTAATTTGATTCTACAATTATGAGATTTGCCCTTTTTCTTGGAGCATTGCCACCCAAAACCAGATCGTTAAATTGGGAAATCTGCTGTTCGCTAGCTACTAAAACGATCCAACAATACAAGAATTAGATGAAGAATCGTATATCCGACAGGGATGCAAATTAAGAGTGACTTTAATTGTTAATTGTAATTACTGAAACGTCATCCAAGACAACGACTTCAGAGACCAAGCCTCTCAAAATGGGGAGTTCCACTCGACACTAGCTACAAAAGAACCTAGAGCGAACTCCGAAAATCTGACGGTAAGTTAGTAATAAAAAAAAATTTTAATAGAGTGACTGTAGAAGCTTTTGTTTTAACGTCTTAGACTTTCTTAAGGCTGAGTATAGCATTCTCAAAATGGAGTTTCGGAGACAAGATCACTTCAGTGGGGAGCCTACTGTTCGCTAGCTCCTAGACCCAGCGGATCGAGACGAAGACCTAAGAGTCTTTTCGATTCTTTCCAACAAAAACTGTTCTTAATTGTCTTTCTATACTTCCCCTAAGAAATCTTACTCGTACTAAATTGAAAATTGAAAATTAAAATTCTTTTATACGCCGAAAATCCGCAGTCTGCCTTTCACTTAGCGATTCCGCAAGCATTTTACAGAGGCCTAGGCTAGCATTGACGCGCGCGATACTTGAAATAGTACGTACAATGTTTAATCATTTTTAAATTCTTTATATCGACAAAAGAATACATTAATTCGATTATTAATAATGTGTTTTGATTTATCATTAAATAATTTTAATATTTCGCGAATTATAAGATATGTGTTATCGACTGATTAGCTAAGTATGTATAGTAATTGAATCCACAACTATTGTTTTATGACGCGATCAGTCATTTTTATGAGTGCGATTGGAAGTTTAGCGAAAAAAGTACAATATAATGAAAGTTATAATTTGTAACGTCCTACGATCTACAACTGTAACATACTAAAAGATTATTACATATCTAAAAGCTGGACGATTGTTTATATCTGGGATGTTAGAATTGAAACCATCGCAAGTTTGTAAAACAAATTTTGCCACAGAATTCACTTTCTTCTTTGAATTGAAAGCAAAATGTTAATTTTATTAAGAATAGAATACTCACAATTTCCGTTTCTACATAAGTTAAACAGATAAATAGCCATTCTTTTAATATTACCGTATAAAAACGCATAAAGAAATTACGACCATGAATAACAATGATTCAAAGTAATTTCTTACCACTTTTCCAGTAATAGTAGTGTGTTCTTCACCGCGATTTTGATGCACGTGTAGCCATGATGGCTAAGTCAAACGACGTAACTGTGTGACGAAATGAGGACGCTAGTAGTGTTACGAGCGCAAAAGATTTAACGAACAAATTTGTAACGTTTTGCCTCGCCGTTGGCCACGTCGCACAGTGGTCCCAAATCGCTAAAACCTGGCCAAAATATGAAGGCGTTCTCCAATTTAAGTGAAAATTCGTGCCTAGGGATTTTCGCGGTCGGTGATTACAAATCAAAAGTCAAAATTACAAAAAACAAAATGGCGGATCTAATATAGTAAGTATATGTACGAAAAAGGTGTTAGAATTGGCTGAAACTTGGTGTATAGGAGTATTTAATGTTATTGATTAATAAGCAGAGTGAATGTTTTAAAAAAACAAAATGACGAATCCGATATGAGAGTTGTGTATACCGAAAAATTGTTTGTACTTTTCGAAAATGAGGATAATGGTGTTTTCGAATTGCTAAATCGGTATTAAAGCTCCAAATATACTAAATAAAAACTAAACTTATACAATTCTAAAGAACTAAGATGATGAAATTATTGTTTTAAATAGTCGATCCAAATAGTAACTCGTGATGTAATTATGAGGCATTTGTAAATGAGAATACTTAAGTCACAAATTATATTACATTTATTAAATTAATTATCTGCAGTAATAAATAAAGAATGTAAAAATCAAAAGAAATATTACAACGAATTATCCGAACTGTCAGAGTCATCATCAGTACTTTCTTCAGTGGAGGCGGGTAAAATTACTAGCTTTAAAGCTTCTGGTGTTAACTTTTTTATTTTTCTCTTTTGTTCTCCTTTGAAACTTGAAATGTATGGGTCCGATGGCACTAAGAGCCGCAAAAAAATGTCTTCCATGGTTTTTTCTCGAGAACATTTTCGTGAAAAGTCTCTCCGAAAGTTTTTTATATATTTGTGCGTATGTTCTTATGCTTCTTCCGACATTTGTCCGATCGGCAACAAGGCGGTACTTATTATTTCCAGGCCGTGAATTAAAATTTTGTGGACTATTTATGTAGGCTTTGACCACGAGTCAAATTTCTTTTCTAGTAAATCGTATTTCGCTATCTGAAGATGCTGTAAATAAATGTTAAGGTTCAATTATAATATAAGACAGGTATAAGGCACATTTTACAGCTTGCAGCAGAGTCTTCATAATATTTTATGATTTTTAGTTCTTTTACATTAAAAATGCGAAAAATGTTTTAATAAAAAATTCTCAAGTTTTATTGATTGTCTTCGAAATAAATAATTTGTTTATCTAATTAGTTTAACGCATTTTTATAGTCAACAATGCATTAAATCAACTGTTTCATTAAAAAATATACAATTCCGAGTAAAATTACCTAATTTATGCATCAGTATAAAGAAAATTCATTAAATCAAATAATAAGTCCACCCGAAACCATACACACAGTAACGCGCCTACGTTACATTATAAAAAATGGCCATACGATCCGGGTGGCACTTAGTGGCAGCTAATTTGTGCAAATATTACAAGATAATAGTAACAACTACAAGCCTGAACAAAAATTTTAGCGGGATATTGTGGAATATACAACTTTTAGTCCACATTTTTAACATTCGCGCATGAAGTTTAACCTTTTATTATTTATATTAAATTTCCCTATCATGCACCGTTACCATTAACAATTTTAAATATAATAGTATTGATAAACATTCTACTTACTTCCAGGAACAGCATACATTTTGCAGAATTGAAATTAATATAGTCTGTTTGAAATTATTCACTTTACACTTTGCTCTTGCACACTGGACTTTACTGCACGAAAACTGTGTGACGAATGAACGCGGTAAATGAACACTCACCATTTTGCAGTTATAAGTAATAAAACCTTTACTTCTTGCTTTTCCCATAGACACAGTATTAGAGTGTACAACTCAGTTATTAAAATAGTTCCAACGAAAAATTTATTTTCAAGGTTTTGGCCAGGTTTTTACGATTTGGGACCACTGTGCGTCGTGAAGTGACGTGGCGGCGCGTGCGAGTCGCGGGCCCCCAGATGCTGGACGCTTCAGTCCGCCAGGGTCGTCGCGAGGAGGCCGGTCGCGGAAGGAAGGGGACGGGACCGGGGTGAAGAATAAATCACGCGGGGCTTTCCCTATAAACTATTCTGTATTGTCTAAGGTTCGGCCGGTCCGGCCACCGGGGTCTTGGTGGCGGCGGTGGTTCCCTCGTCGGTCGCGGTTTTCTACGGAGAAGTACATAACATAAGTACGGTGATGGTGGTGACGCGGTATTACATGAACTTTACATCTAACTTACATACTACGGGTCGGCGCGATATTCGCGGTACGGTCGGTGGAACGTCGGCGCGGCGTTCGCGGTACTTAAAACTAAATGCCTTATGGCTATTCGCGCCCGAGAGGAGGAGGAGGAGAGGAGAGTAAAGTACACGGGGTAATGGCCACTTTTGGCCTAGCCTTTATCGTATTACTGCCACCGAGATATGTTCCTGGAGTTGACTGCCTATACCCGACGATCTGGCGAGCCCCGCGGCGAGGACTATCCGTTGTCGCGACGCCTACCCGCGGTTTACCTTCCCCGGGGCTATCCACAGGATAGGGAAGCCGGTTGACCGTTCGTTCGTGACTCCGCCGACCGAGGGCTATCCTTCGCACCACGGTCGGTTTGGAGCCGCCGAGGGTTGACGCGGCAAGCCCCGATGCGAGGTCTATCCAACGCACCTACGCCGGCCTCCAGCTCGCCTAGCCCGGGGCTATCCGCAGACTAGAAGAGCCTTAGTGCCTTGGAGAGGACCTCCGGAGAGGTCCTGTCGGGGCCGAAGCCCCGAGCCAACTCTTCGATCTTGTGATCGATCGCTATCCAGGTAGTATCGGTTTTCGGTGGGGGTTCCCCACCTCGCGGTGCGCGGCTGACGGTGCGCGACTGACGGTGTTCGGCTGACGGTGCTCGGCGCGGATCGTGAAGTATTCGTCACAAATTCAAAACAAATCAGATGAGTTACGAAGTATTGGTGAGTTGATATTAATGTTCTAATATAAACTGAATACTATTATTTGAAAAGGTGCTATAAGAAAATGTAGAATTAAGAAATTTCATAATTAAACAAAAATATATTTAAAGGATAATTAACCTCTCATCCAATGCAATAGACAATAAAGCACATTAAAGATTATAATAAACTACGAGTGCTCAATGGCAGCACTAAACTTGTTACACGCAGTTGATAAGGAATTAAGCAGAATTATCGACAGCAGTTCTTTGGATATAAGGTGAACTAGGGTAAATGCAGACTGGTTTTTGTAAAGTTGGTATCTAAACGTAAGTATTTTCAGTCTGCTATGTAAATACTTAACGCTGCCGATATCGAACGCTTTGCACAATTACTACTATTTAAGTAATACTAACTAGGACCTTAATTTTCCTTGTACATTTTGATTTTGATAGGAAATTGTTTAAAATGTCAACTACTCTGCACTTTCCCCGAAAATGAATTAAGAGCATAACTTGAAGTTAAAAATACTTTGAAACTTTATTTCATTTTCTAAATTTCGCTCATATTGTAATAAAAATAGCCTTTATATGCACTTGCCCCGTTTACGAACTTACCTCACTTCACCTTATCTGTGCCCATTTCTTTGAGTTGTCATCGAGTTGTAATTGGGAATAATTATAGGGTGCACGTGTACTTTGGCACATGAGCATCTGACACGTGCTGATATCGAGTGTAACCAGCGTAAGATAATCAGGTAAGGTAAGGCGTAAGTAACCGCCTAGGAAAGAAAATGAAATCACAAGAAGACTTTTAATAAAATATGTTATTTATGGTAAATCGACAGAGTAACGCCGTGTCTTTTACGGTACTGACCCGAGACAAAAGGATCTATTATCTTATACAGGGTGTCTCACAACTAGTGTAGGTCCCGGAAATGGGGGGTAGCTGACGTTATTCTGAACAAGATTTCCCTTTGCAAAAATGGGGTTTGAAGCTTCGTTTTTGAGTTATTAAGGAAAAACACTGACCAATCAGAGCGCGAGAATAGCGCGCGGTCAGACGCAAGAGCGACAGCTTCGAGTATGACGGTCGATCGTGACCGTGAACAAGCATATCAATAACGCGTGAGACAAATTGTGAGACTAATTGTGAGACACCCTGTATATTATTTTAATAATAGATTTGAAAAAGGCTTCTGTATACGGGGTCCAAGGGCTGCTCTTTTCTGTCCGTGATTTATTTGTGATGAATCGAAGAGCAAGTTTTACCAGGTTGTTTTGGTAGCCGATTGAGTCACGGAAGATTCACTATTTGAAGTCCAGTTCGTCACATGGGCATCGTCAGATTGTTACCGTGACCAACCTATGTCCATTCGCATGAAACGAAAGCTATACAAATTTAAAAGATATGAAGTGTGACGCCCTTGGCCAGGTAAGGCCAAGTCGTGAGCAACAATCGGAATTGAGCTCATCGTTTAATCTGCCATATTCCTAAACATTTCTATACTGGGTATGCGGCTACAGATGGGCATAATTTTAGGAGATGGTAACTGACATTGAAAAACTTTTTCTTTTACCAAAGTGATTAGTAAGGCTTTGTTTTTTAATCAGTAATGACAAACACCGACGAATTAGGACGCGAGAAGAGGACACGTCCAGATGCAAGAACGATGGGTTTGAGCGAGGCGATCGAGACGCTTAAATAGTCATGAACAAGCGCGTTTATACCGTGATGGTATAATTGCGTAAAAAAAAGCCGCTATGTCAAAGTTGAATCAAATAACGAATACAATAATTAAGAATAAGATTCAGTTGTTCATTATTCACTGATAAAGGATAAACCAATTATTTGCTATTAACTTAAACCGAGTAAATCGAATTTTTTCGATACTTGTATTCGTTATTCGAAAGAAGGGAGAAATGAAATATTGGGCCGTTCCAACGATCCTAACTTTTCGTAAAAAAAGACGCACACAACATAACAGCTATTGTCGCGGCATGGTCAATGAACCAACTTTACTACACGCTTCATTACCATTTTTTCATTGTAACATTTTACTGTCACTTTTCCAGAACTACCACAAAAAAGATGCGAATGAAAACGCTTAAAAACGCTATTTTTTATTTGCTTTCTCATGTTGAAAACCGGATGCTGTGTCCTAAACTACCCATCGTAACTGTAACGCGATGGGACATTGGAGCTGGATGTTGCATATGGTATATGTGATTATACAGGGTATCTCACAGCTAGTGTAACTCCCGGAAATGGGTGGTAGGGGACGTGATTCTGAATAACTTTTCCTTTTGCAAAAATGGGGTTTGAAGCTTCGTTTTTGAATTATTAAGGAAAAACACGGACCAATCAGAGCGCAAGGATTACGCGCGCCCAGAAACGAGAGCGATAGCTTCGAGCCTTGCAACTGAGCGCGATCATGATCAAATGCCTATGCGCCGGGATAGTCTAAACGTTTAATACGAAGCCCTTACGTCAAAACTCAGTTATGTAAATAATGAACAGAACAGTTACAAGTAATGTTCACTTATTCATTTTTCGTGAATACGCGATAAGCAAATTTGAATCAGACCCACCTATTGTTTAAAAATAATCCCATTCCAGTAAAATTGTGTTCTCGTGACTTCATCGATCCTAATCTTTCGTAAAAAGACACACTGCACAATATCTAATGTCGCAACCTGATCAGTGATCTCATTTCACTTCACTGTTACTTCTAATTGGTATTTTTAACTGTAATATTCTGCTACGACTGTTCACTAATTTCTTAATGAAATATCCACAGATAAAAATCGCGAATGAAAACGCGTGAACGATTATTCATAAATAATTTTAGTGACTTTTTATTTTCTCTTTGATGTTGAACACCCGACGATCTGTCCTAAACTGCCGAACGCAACGCGATGAACATCTTCGACTGGAAATTTAGACAACAGTCCCTTGCAAGAAGGACGTTTGACACTCGAACGAAAGTGAGAGTATGGCCTTCTTTATAAAGGCGAAAACCGTTTTTGCCTTTTAGAAAGGGAAGGGGACAAGGTTTTTCTCGGATGCCTATGAAGCGACCGTCGAGCGAGCAAAACGGAGCCGTTCAAGGTTGCAGTCCCGCTTTTGTTTCCCTCCGAATCGATCGAAGTGCCGATTTACATAAACGGAGAACAGTGGAAATAAAAAATCTGCAAATGAGACAAATCGCGTTGCGTTATCTACCGGTTATCATACAAAAGTAAATTGTCGTTCCTATTACCGACCAAATTTGATCAAAGAAATGGCACGAGGGCACAGTTGCCAGATCGTTACTATGTTGCCACATGTGTAACATTCACTTTTATACATCAAGAAATTGTAGAAATACGAGCTCGAGCCTAGCTTGCGAATTTTAGCGAGCGTGTCATTCCACGTCAAATCGATCACTTTTGGACCTCAACATCTGCAATTTTGCTCTAATTAAAATATGTTGTAGTCCATGTGAAATTGGGGGGGGGGGGGGGGGGGTTAAGTCACGATTTTGCCGGTTTCGAATTTGTTAAGAAATAACAAGCCTTCGAAGTTTGCAATTTTTGCCCATTTTGGCGAAAATAGGCTTCACTTACGAATTTTTTTCTCATAAACTACTCAACCCATTTAGCTAAATTCTTTTTGTTCTATTCGTAAAGGATTGAACTATTTTAAAATATTTTTTTAATTCCATCAATTTGTTATAAAATGTTGACAAATTTAAACAAATTATTCTTTTGCGTTTTTCTCAATGAGGGGCGTAAAAAGTTAAAATTAAAAATAATATGGTCATATTCTTTGAAGCTTCTCTTTTTTAAATTTGCCCTTCATAACGATGGAAGTCTCGAAAATTGACATCACTACAAGCGGAATGCTTGACGGGGAACGCTTGGAATTACAAGTAAATATGTCTCGAATTATGTCGTGTTTGGTCGCATTTTAATTAGGAATATGTCACAAACATGTTATTAAAAGTTTCATTTGAAAGAAATCCAAAATAAACAAATTTTATTCTTGCATTAGAATTGTCTCACCGATTTGAATCTGTTTTGTTTACGTTCGGTCTCCGCAGGCTGTCCTTTTCTATGTTCGGCGAAACATCAATCAATGTAAAAATGAATGAATGTTCAGATCCGCGTTATGACTGTGAACACGGAAGCACTTCGCACAATAAATATAGTATTTAAAAAATTCACCATCGTCAAAATAAAAAAAAAATAAAATTAAAAAAGTTATAATATTTAATTATGAACTGATACGATACAATAAAATATACAATAATATCTGTGCTAAATTATATTTATTTATCGTCCATCGAAACATATCTAGGACACTGATATTTTTTGCAATACTATCTTCTTTCTATCGTCTTTGTAGATTCCTTTTTTTGACTACCGGTGTTGGCGCGTCAGCCCACTCGTCATCTGATGTCGCGTGTCCAAATTTGGAGTGGGGGAACTCCCTCTTGCCGTGTCACTGATCTCGTTCCGTGGTTGACAGATCAGCTGTTATAGTGATTTCTTCAACAGTGCAAAACGTCTCTTCCTGCGCCTCTGTTACCCTCGCTCGAGCCAGTTCAAGTGTAACACGAAATTCACCGTGGTTCCATTGATGCGGATTGACAGATCTGCAGTTCCTAATATAGCAATATAATTATTTAATTTTTACATTTTTTTGACTGCAAAGTTTTTCAACATAATCGTGTGATTTTTCCGATTAAAATGAGACCAAACACGATATAATTTTGATAATACTTATCATTTATAAAAAAAACGGGTTCCTCCAAAATGGTAATACGATAATATGTATCCTGCCTTGTTGCACCATGTTCCCGCTTTCTTCGCTTAAAAAATACGAATGAATTTAATACAAATAAAGTACTTTATCGAATTTTTAAAATAATGTATGTAAATAAAAACATGCGTTCACTAACCTTTTATACTTTACAGACAAATGTCGATAAATAGCCGTAGAAAAGGATGCTAAAATTCAATGATTGTATCTATTATTTTAGTATCTTTTTTTTTTTACGTGGGGGAAATTTTCGAAAGATACCCTACGTCTCTGGGGGAGGGCGCAGGGTTATGTGGGATTTTTACCCACTAAAACCCCCACGGTGGTCCTCCTTGGCTTGCTGGGGAGCCCCAAGAACTCTCAGAGAACACAACTGGGGCCCCCCACAGCGCCAACACGGGGGAAGCACAAGACCTTCCCCAAACTCCAGGCCCGAATTTACTTTTTTAGTACTTTCTACAAATTTACTCGGAAACCGCGATAGAGAAATAAAATAAATAGAAGCTAAAAGTAAACATAATTAAAAATACATGTTAGCGTCAACGTATTTTGGAGGGTCGTAGAGGACAATTAGCCGATGCTATTTCGCCTTCGACCAATTTATGATAGGGATAGACTGCGTGAGGTCTAAGCGAAAGGTTGTTTATGAGTGTCCAAGTGAGGCGACAGCCGATGGCTATTGACTTGGAGCCATATGGCCATCGGATGTCGCGGGACTGCTTGTTTGTCAATTTGTGTGACTGGGGAAAAGGCAGGCAGTTTGTTATTGCATTGCCTAAATGAATAGGAACGTTGTTCCTTAAGGATCTGGCCACGGAGTGGGGAAGGCGAGGATGCCTTTTGGTAAGAGGACTGGGTTGAACCTCTCGGCACTTACCCCAGAACCTGAAAAGGATACTGATCTCCTAGTTGCTTTGACTCGTTTAAAAATTATTTCTAACATCAGAAGTGGGATTGGTGACTCCGTCCTGATACAGTTCAGAGTGGTTATTCAGTGTATCACAGTTATCGTGTGTAACATTTACTTGTGGAATTGAAAACATTGAATGTATTTTTGCAATGGAAACGGGAGCACCATTGTCTTCACTCGACGAACTTGTTCGTCAGGTGTTGTTGAAAATTGCGGAGGGTGTCGCATCGTGTTCCGCGACCTCAATGAATCCAACCACCCCTACGCTGACAGGTGTTATCCCCGAATTTAGTGGTAGTGACATTGGTGATGACGCGGACAGTTGGTGTAAGGTGGTGGACGAGATAACAAAGTCTTGTTCGACTCAGGTGCGTTTGAACTTGGCCACGCATGCCTTGCGGGGGGCCGCTAAAACGTGGTATCACGATTGGAAGGGTCAACCTCGTACATGGGAGAAATTTTGTGAGGACTTGTGTTCGGTGTTCGTGTCAAAGAAAAACTTGCATGAGAGACTATCTCGTGCGTTGGCATACACTAGTGATGCGGCGAAGACATACGCCGAATATGCGCGAACGAAGTTATTTTATTTGGAACAAACCCGAGTAGCGTTCCAAACAGATGAACTGATCGAACTCATTATAGGGGCCGTTGTAGATCAAAACATTCGGCAATCGTTGTTGAATGGTCAATATAAAACGACGGCTGAGTTAATAGTAGGGTTAACGCAGTACGTGAAGTCCACCGCTGAAAAGGAGGTATCTAAGGATCGACGCAAGGAACTTCCCAACAAGCATCGTCAGGCTAAGAAACGTTGTTATACCTGTGACGAGGTGGGACATCTCCAGGTTAATTGCCCAAAGAAGCGGAAGCTGGAGCAGAGGGAAAATGCGGGAAAACGGCTAACGTGCGCTTTTTGCTCGAAAAGGGGGCACGAAGAATCTAATTGTTGGGCAAAGCAGCGGAGCCAGTCTCAGCCCGGGCGCAAGAAGGCGGAAGTAAATATCTGCAGCCTAGCGGACTGTAATACGACACCTGTTTTGATACAGGGAGTGTTGGTGCCATCTTTGCTGGACACGGGTGCAGACTGCTCTCTGATCAAGGAAAGTGTAGCACGGAAGGCAAACTGTAAGATCGTGCCGAATACTACTGTGGTGCGAGGACTAGGGAATGCAACTGTTCCAACGCTGGGACGCCCCACAGTTGTGTTGCAGGCGGAAGACGCGTCGGTGGAGTTGGATTTCCTGGTGGTGATGGATAGCGACCTGGCTTACGACGCAATCGTGGGGAGGAACGTGTTGGAAGCAGGAAACCTGAGGATGGTGACCGGCCCGGAGGGAACGAGCCTGCAACGTGTTAAGGAAACACCTTTGCCGGGGAAGAGGACCGCAGCACAGTGTTACGTTGTTGGCAGTAGTGGTTCCGACGAGCGAAACGCTTTGGATTCGCTGTTGGGCAAATATCGACATATGATAGCTCCGACGGATCGTACTCGATGCGTGACGACCGGGGAGATGAAAATTAGTACAAAGTCTGATCAGGTAATAAGTTACCACCCGTACCGCCTGTCCCTCGTGGAGCGAGAAAAGGTATGTGCCATTGTTTCTGATTTGTTGAGTAAAAACATTATACGTGAAAGCATGTCTTCGTACGCGAGTCAATTATCTTGGTCAAAAAGAAGAACGGAAGCGATCGTATGTGCGTAGACTACCGTGCTCTAAATAGAATAACAATTAGGGATCGTTACCCCTTACCGTTAATTGAGGATCAGCTCGATCGGTTGGGTAAAGGGAAATATTTTATTACTTTGGATCGGGGTTTCATCAAATCCCGATAGCTGTTGATTCAATTGAAAAGACCGCGTTTGTGACCCCGGATGGTCACTACGAGTATCTCAGAATGCCATTTGGGTTATCGAATGCACCGGCCGTGTTTCAAAGAGCTATAAATAGGGCGTTAGGAACGTTAAGGAATTCGGTTGCCCTCGTGTACATGGACGATATTCTCATTCCTTCGGAGACAATTGAGGAGGGGTTGGGAAAGCTGGATTTAGTATTGAATGCTCTTTCGGAAGCGGGTTTTACATTGAATTTGGAAAAGTGCAAATTTTTTGAGACGACGGTCGAGTACTTGGGTCGGAAAGTTTCTGCCGACGGTATTCAGCCCGGAAAAGGGAAGCTTAAAGCGTTGCTTGAGGCACCTGTCCCCACGAATGTACGGCAGGTCCGTCAGTTTATGGGCCTGGCGAGCTATTTTCGCAAGTTTGTGCCGGAATTTGTTACGCGTGCCTCGCCCATAACAAAGTTTGTTAAGAAAAGATCAACCATGGCAGAATGTCGTGTGTGTGATTTAACGTGCAATTCCCGCCATCACAGCTCTACTACACGGCCCCCATGGGCGCGGAATTGGGATACGCCCAATTAGCGCGTCCCCGCCGAAGCAAGGACTACCAGAATAGTACCAGGCTCTTACGGGTCCTGGTACCAGACCTCTGGTGGGGCCGAGTGACTTTCCAACACTCTACCAGCTATGTCAGGCTGGTTCCCGAGCTGTTGGGACGCAGCTCACCCGCCGAGGGCCCGACTAGCAGGCCCTCTGGCCAGCATACGGCCTAACCACTGCCCCCGCGATGGTCCTACCCATGACCGAGCCAGGGTTGCCCCTGTAGGCGCCTCGGTCCCCGCGGTACCAGTCAGGATCACTGGTGGGATCTGCGCGACACGAGCCGCTTCCATTTTGGGGGTCCCGTAACCCCCGGCAATGGTCAGCCGGCGCTTCGGGTACGTGGAGACGCCACCCTCCAAGGCCACAAGCAGGAATCGACCATAGGTCTTTAACCTTCTCGCGGCCACCCTGCGTAATCCTCATACACCCATACACTCAATTACCCATTCACACTTCGTCTCCTCACAAACACACTTCTCGCATACATACAAAATCGTTCATACTTCGCCTTGCATTCCAGCACACCACTCACATCCACACTACCATCCTCTCTCCTTATCACACCACATTCATTCAGATCTCGAAGATCGTCATACATACTACATTCAGCCAACACATGTCTCCAATCCTCACACACAGCACCACACATACATCGCTCAGTCTCGCTCCGATCACATTTATACAAATACGCATTCATACTACCATGCCCAGTCATCAAGAAACACACATATACACTCGGCTCAAAATTCACACAACTTTCAGCAAACCTAACATTCTTAATGTACTCATACGTCACACGTCCTTTCTCACTCTGGTCCCATCTACTCTGCCAACATTCATACACTTTTTCATCCACGATTTGCAAACACTCATCCACAGTCCGTCCATTCAACTCATTCAAAGCGACAATCTCATTCACACACAGATTCACACCATTCTTAATTCGACTACACATACCTTTTCTCACACACTCTAGGTCCCAAGGTAGGACACCCATCAACACTTGCATACTTTCTGTCGAAACAGTTTTACACACATTCAGACATGCATGCAACACAACACGCTGACATCTATTCATCAATTCTCTCGCATACTTATACTGCATCACATCATACCACACACTCGCACCATACATAACACACGCAACAAACAAACCTTTATACAACATTCTCACAGCCTTCCTTCTCATACCCCATTCTCTCCTCATCACTCTTCTCATAGCACCCACAACATCACTTTCTTACGCAGATAATCGAGGTGCACTTTAAAATTCATTCTCTCACTCACCCACACTCCCAGATATTTCACTCGCTCCTGATACCTCAAAGGCTTTCTATTCATACGTACAATCGGTCGCCTATTCTCAGACATACTACCTTTCATCAACATCGTTACAGTTTTACTCTCAGACACGCTTACACCCACTTCTGCACCCCATTCACACACTATAGACATCCACTCAGTTCCGATTCGTTCAATTTCCATCCGGCTCTGCCCTTCAACCATCAAATACAAATCATCCGCGAAGGCCACACACTTACATCCACGCTCTCTCAAACGCCGCAGAAGCCCGTCCATTCGTCCAATCCATAGGAATGGACCAGAGACGGACCCCTGCGGACATCCACGCACAACATCTCTCCACACAACTTCATTCACACCACACATACACGCCACCCTCCCCTGGAAATAGCTCTTCCAGAGTGGCATCTCCGCGCATCCTGTCTCATTCAACCAGTCAATCATACTCTTCCACTCCAAGTTATCAAACGCTCCTTTGAAGTCCACAAATATACCTAACACATACTTCTTTTCGCTCTCTTGCACATACTCTCTCACTCTTAGCCAAGCACTCTCCGTCGAACGTCCCCTGCGAAAGCCATGCTGCGCATCATCCATACTTTCATTCACTCTCCGTTCATGCCTCTTAACCATCATTCGCTCCAAAGTTTTTCCAAACACCGACAGCAGGCTAATTGGTCTATACGACGCAGGGTCCGTTCGCGGCTTACCAGGGGACTTCGGCAGAACTACTACGCATGCTTTCTTCCACTCACTCGGGAAACATCCAGTCTTCAGACACGCATTATACAATCCCAACAAACATCCCGGAATCGCATACCAAACCATTCGCAACATTTTCACAGTTATTCCATCCAAACCAGGTGCCTTGCCCAGCTTCGCTGCCATCACGGCCTCATTCACTTCATCCCAATCAAACTCTTCCATCTCATTCACACTCTCTTCCACACCAGTCACTCCCTCCGAAATATTCGAGACTGGGAAGAAACACTCCAACAGCACTTGTGCGCATTCTCTCCATGTGGAATAATTCACACCATCAACATTCAGTGAACTCATTCTCTCCCTCGCATTCTTACCTCTACATATCCTGTACACAGGACCCCATGGATCCAGGTCCGACGACACACTCACAAACCTCCGCCAACTCTCTTCTTTCACTCGACACAACTCACGCTTATATTCTCTCATCAGCCTTTTATACGTACTCAATCGCGCATCAACATCCTCGCTTCGTCTTCTTTTCGCTCTCTGAAATAATTTTCTACTCTTACGCACATTTGCTTTCATTCTCTTCAACTCATCCGTCCACCACACTATCTTCCTATCATTCACTCTCATTCTCCGTTTCATTCTTTTGTCGTTCGAACGCTGGATCCATTTCATCAAAATCTCAAGCATTCTATCCACATTTGATTCATTACATACATCCTGTCCATACATCCTCGCAAACTCCATCAGGTCATTCTTATATTCTTCCCAGTCCACATCCTTGCATATCCATCTCTTTCGTACATCCGAGGCATTCTCCTCACTCTCATCATACATCAACTTAATCAAAATCACATTATGATCACTTATTCCCCAGTCATTCTTTACTTCCCATTCAAGACGGCACCTGGCTAACGAGTCATTCATCGCTTCAACATCAATGTCACTCTGCCCTGTCACACCCGAGAAAGTATAATACTCACTCGGCTCATTCAGCACAATCATTCCATTCGCTAATACCCATTCTTCCAAAATTCTTCCACGCATCTCATTCTCTCTACTGCGACCACCGCCCTTGCTGTACCACAAGGGCGAGGTCGCATTCGCATCCATCCCGAACAACACACGCTTCCCTCTCACATACTCTCTCACACTCTCCATATACGCCAGGTAGGGCTCAATATCCGAGCCCCACCTGCAATAGACAGACACAACATACAGCTCGCCGAAGTCCCCTTTCAAGCATACACACACACCATACTCATTCGTATATTCCCGTACACACATCACTTCCCCATTCACATCCCGAACAACCACTGCTGCTTTAGCAGGGTCATCCGGACATACATACACTTGCCATTCACTCGGTAATCCTCTCACACACCCATTCGACACATACACTTCCTGCAACAAAGCCACACTCACATTATTCTCATTCATAACATTACCCAAATCACACAACACACTATACGCTTTTTGACAGTTACACTGCAAAATTCTCATACACGCATCAGTCATCACTTATTCTGGCCTTCTCTCTTTCCAACATTCTCACGTATTCCGGACACTCACAGGACAAAACCGAATGGTCACACACTCTACCTTTTATCTTACAATTTTTACACACACACGCACTCTTACATTTATCACGCAGATGTCCACTTTCACCACACTTCTCACACAACCTCTCTTTCACACTACACTCACGCATCATATGCCCGAAGGCAAAACATTTGTAACACCTCATCACATTCACAAAATCTTGCACCTTACACGCTCTCCATTTCACATACACACGTTCCTCAGTCATCAATATATCACGCATTCTCTTTGACACCTCGATTATCACATTCCCCACATTCGCACCTTTCTTATTCACTCTATTCACTATACGCACTCTGTCTTTAAATTCCATTTCAGTCACTCCAGCAGCTTTCAGATTCTTCACATACAGTTCGCTCATTAACTCATCATTCGTCATCTCATTCGCAACGTCAAACACAATCATTTTCGGACCCACTCTCTTAGGTGTCTCTACCTTGAGCCCTATCTCATCAAACTTCTTATGCTGCTTGAGCATATCCATTTCACGCGCACTCGCCGCTTCAATCACAAGTCCTCCACTCCTTGTCTTCCGTACCGCTTTCACACGAACATTCAGACCAGCACTCACATTACTCATGACTTTTTCTTTCACCTGCTCACTCGTCATTTTCACACTCTCATCCTTCGCTTTCACTACCACCGCAAACGTTCGCACTTTAGGTTTTTCAACCACACTCACACTTTTTACCCGTTCATCCATACCAGTTCTACTCATACCTGTTCCACTCTTACCAGCCATGCTCGCGTAACTCACCGACTCAGACACACTCACACGCTCATCCAACATACTTCTGCTTTCCTCTAGTCGTCCATTCAATCTCACATTCCTTCCAATCATTCCCATCATGCATCCTTCATATTCACCCACACAATTTAAAATAAACGCCGTCGCTACTTTCGACACACGGTTAGCCTCCGTTAACAGAAATCTCCGCAACTTTTCGCTAACTTTCCGTACCGCCCGCAGCTCCTTCTCCTCTCCCTCTCCTTCCTCCATCGTCACATCCTCCGTTACCTCATCACGCTTAGTCCGCTTACGCGGGCTCAAACTTCTCGAGCCATTCTTTTTGCCCTTGGCTACGGGCCCACGGCCGCGCGAACTACTCGGCAACCGTTCTCCAACCTCCTCATCACCCCCCTTTAAATCCCCAAGTTTAACAAATGATTCCATGTGAATCCCACGAGTCGGGACGAACGTCAGTCACTCCCCGGGTGACGCCCTTCCCGGGGAGAAGGCTTATACTCTCAGGAGGTCGCCAGGTGTCCTGAGGAGGTCGCTAATGGCTGATGCTCCCACCAGCCCACCCCCCAGTGCAAGACTGGGAGGTGCCCCATCGCCGCGCACCATAGCTTAAGGTTAGGGTATTTTTTATAGAGGTTTACATCCTCGCGGCCCAGCCGGTTAAGGCAAGACCCCCGTTCCTGTGAAACATGACCACAGGTTTACGGTATGCTAGGGCTCGGGTACCTCGGGACCGCCAAATCCCGTACTGCGGGCAAGCCCGCAGCCCCTGAGGGGGGATCAACCATGGCAATAGGGTCAGGAGCAAGAGAACGCTCGACAGTATATTTTGTTCAACCTTAGTTCACAGCCTTTACTGATTGTTTTTGATCCCGCGCGTGAGACCGAACTTCATACAGATGCGAGTTCAATTAGATACGGTGCCATATTATTTCAGCGAGTAAACGGTGATTTACGTGTGGTTGCTTATTTTAGTAGACTAACAACCCCAGACGAGTCGCGGTATCATTCTTATGAATTGGAAACCTTGGCCATTGTGAACGCTCTTAAATATTTCCGTGTTTACTTGTTGGGGATGTAATTCAAGATTGTTACCGATTGTAACGCGATTAAAGCTACCAGCACAAAGAAAGATCTCTTGCCTCGTATTGCTCGATGGTGGGTTTACTTACAAGATTTCACGTTTGATTTAGAGTATCGGAAGGGGAAGTGTATTGAACACGTGGACATTTTAAGTAGGAATCCGCCGGTAGACCGTCAGGTACATGTAATTTGTGAGGGCTCGTGGCTGGAGGTGGCGCAGGGCAAAGATGGGGAAACACAAAATATTATAAGCCGGGTCCGCAATAAGGAATCGATTTGTAGCGACTATGATATTCGTCAGAATATTTTATGTAGGAAGATTTTAAAAGACAACGGGCGTACAATCTATCGAAGCTATGTACCAAAGGGGAGTCGGATTGGTTTGCTGCGTATGTATCATGACGAGAACTGTCATGTAGGGTTTGATAAAACGTACGATCGTATTGCGCAAAGATATTGGTTCCCGCGCGCCCGAAGTTTTGTAAAGAAATATTTAGACCACTGTATAACGTGTATTGTTGCCAAGAAACATAGTGGGCCGAAGCAGGGGTTGTTGCATTCGATACCCAAATCGGCGATTCCGTTTGACACCATTCACGGTGATTGTGTTGGCCCATTTCCGGAATCACGGGATGGTTACAAGCACATTCTGTTGATTGTGGATGCCTTTACGAAGTATGTTCAATTAGTTCCGTTAAAGTCTTTGAGTGGTCCGGAGACGCTACAAGTTTTTCGGGATAGGCTTACCCTTTTTGGAACTCCGCGACGGGTGGTCCTCGATCGCGCGACGAATTTTACGTTTAAGCCGTTGGAACAACTCTTTCGGAGACATGGGGTTGAGTTGCATTTGATTGCTACTGGGACACCGCGAGTGAACGGACAGTCGGAACGATATGTTGCTACGGTTACGAACCTGCTTACGGTCGAAGCGGCAAATACGGCAGAATGGCCGAACAAATTACCGAAAATACAACTGTCTTTAAACAAAACTGTACAGAGTTCAACTGGGTTTTCACCTACGCGGCTATTGTTTGGGGTGGAGCGTAGTGCAAGTAGTGCGGTGGCCGCAGAAAGGGAAATACCGGATACGGGCGAGCAGATCGACGTCGTCGCGGATAGGGCTCTTGCGGCGGAACGGCTGGTTAAGAATGCTGAGTCACAAAACAGGCGCTTCAATAAGCTGCGTAGAGACAATGCGGTATATAAAGACGGTGATACGGTATTCGTACGTCCAGCGGATACTCGCCGGGCTAAGTTGGACGAGAAATATGTCGGACCATTTAAAATTGTTCGGGTATTGGAAAACGATAGATTCGAGATTGTTGGGAGGAGCGGTAAATCGCAGGTAGCGCCGAAAGATCGGTTGCGGTTGTGGAAAGGTGAATGGTCGGGTGATGTTTTGTATTCAGATGATGAACCGTGTTAGCGGTAGTCAGTTAAAAATGTCAGATCAGCGTTAGGTTGATTGTTAGGTTAATTGTTAATTATCTTCTATTTTTGTATTAATTTATGTAATCTTTAGTTTGTTTTTGTATTAATTTCTTGTATTAATTAATATTTGTTAGTGTTCGGAAACTTTGGTATAGTAGTTATATTAAAAAACAGATTTTTGTCAATTTTTTATTTTTTTTATTTTGAGTATTGACTCAAAATTTAAATTAGAGAAAGGTGAGAAGGCTAGGGATTGAGTGAATGTTTACTTGAGAGATTAGTTGGTTGTTGTAATTTAAAGTAAGCTTTGATGAATCTAATGTGGTACCAGCAAAGTGCCAGGTTTAGATGGAAGTTGTCTGGTTTCATCAAGAGTTTGATGTGAGTGTAGGAAGGTTCGAGTGTAACGTATGAAAGGCGACAATGTTGTGTACGTAATAGAGTAATGCTAGCTGTTCGAAATTAAGCTTTCTGAGGAATGACATGTGGTCATTGCCTTAACAAAGTAGTCGAAGGACGGCATTTGAAAGGTACACAAATTGCGCGGAATAGAGGACGTTACAATCTCGTGGGCCTACAATAGTAGAAGTGTGGCGGTAACTGCAGCAGGGTACTGGTAGAGTGCGGAGCTGTGGAGGTTACGACGCTGGAAAACACTTGCGGTAGAAGCGTTTGGTGATAGCAGTGGCAGGGCACGAGAGAGGTGCGGAGCTGAGGGCTATGCGATTTGGAAACGCTGCTTTGAGAGATTTGACAATCCAGACTGTTATTGTTGTACTGTGTGAGTGAGTTATTGAAGGGACGCTTCCCGAGAGCGTGAAGCAGATCAGGTTGGCCGTGTTAGCGTCAACGTATTTTGGAGGGTCGTTGAGGGCAATTAGCCGATGCTATTTCGCCTTCGACCGATTTATGATAGGGATAGACTGCGTGAGGTCTAAGCGAAAGGTTGTTTATGAGTGGCCAAGTGAGGCGACAGACGATGGCTATTGACTTGGAGTCATATGGCCATCGGATGTCGCGGGACTGCTTGTTTGTCAGTTTGTGTGACTGGGGAAAAGGCAGGCAGTTTGTTATTGCATTGCCTAAATGAATAGGAACGTTGTTCCTTAAGGATCTGGCCACGGAGTGGGGAAGGCGAGGATGCCTTTTGGTAAGAGGACTGGGTTGAACCTCTCGGCACTTACCCCAGAACCTGAAAAGGATACTGATCTCCTAGTTGCTTTGACTCGTTTAAAAATTATTTCTAACATACAATATGTGCATTTGTCTTCATACAAGTTTGTGCATTACGCAGTTCAAGATGTCATGAATCTGTTTCGAAATTAGTACAATTAATATTTTTAGCTTGAAAACTAGTCCTAACTACACAACTTGAAGAAACCGTATCGTTAGATAAGGTTTGTTCTTTTATTTTTAACATCCGCTAGAATTGAAAATATACGTTCGGTTTATGCATTTGAGTGCGGTAAAGAAAGAACTATTTATGTTATAATAGTTTTCAAATATTTGTAGAACTATTTTAAAAATATTTTAGAAATATTAAGAAATATTACAAGCAGAAGGTAATTGATCACTATGAGAGTGGAAGAATGACAAAGGCAATTTAGTGTAATTAATTCCGAAAACTCTACTTTAAGATGGGACATAAATGAATTATTACAACCGATCATAAAGGATGCATTGTCGTACGCCATTCCAATAATATTTTTTCAGACGTAAGATACTATTTTCAGACGAATTAGTTAAAAATGCTGTTTTTAACCATTGTTTGTAAAGATCTAATGTCGATACTGCGATAATAACTGTACGGTCGCGAACTCGCGTGGTGATATAAAAGATTATTCGAGTTACGAATTGACCGTTGTGCTCGACGGCAACTTAATGTCGTGAGGACGAATTTGGTTTTGTGAAAAGAAATGGTGGTTGTTAAAAACTTAACACATAGTTTATTCTAATTTAACTCTTGCTGATGAATTTTACAAATGTGTTTAGGTTGGTGTTTGAGTTTGTTCTGTTGCTGCTTCGTTTTTTCTTAAAAAAGGAAAACATTTTCGAATAAGAGTCTATGGTGGGATGGTAGGAAAAGTAGGAAGGTACTAAGCAAAAAGAGGGAAATTTTGACTTGTGATTGGATTAGGAGACTGGCAGTAGGGATAATGAGGGAAACGGTATTTTTTGGGTTTTTCCAGAATTTTTATTATGGGTCTGTAACGGGCCGCGGAGTTGGATTAGGACGGATGATTTCGGTCTTGGTTTATGGTGGATGGTAAAGTAGAGTTTATTTTGTTATTGACTTTTTGGAAATCTCAACGTTTATGACGAGGTCATAGGCATCGTGACCTTGCGTTGTACGGTGTGCTGTGCCATCGTACAATAACATTAGATGCTGTCACCTAAAAAAATAAAAATAGAAAAAAAAATTAAAAAAGAAAATTAATAGCTATAAGAAAAAAAAATTCCTATATTATAGTTGAATGTTGTATAACATTACCTGACATTCTTCATACGCGAAGTGTTCTTTTCCTTCTCTTTCGTAACGAAGAACTACACGCGCTGCCATACTTATGAAAATTTTTCCTCGCAAATCTTCTATTGTAAAATCTGTAACAAAGTATTAGTATGTCTTAACCCTAACTTAGCAACTAGATCAAACGGAAGTCGTCCGTCGTCACTCATGATCAACGAGTACGGTTGCATTTAGCTGCAATTGTCAATCACCGACGAGGTCGATGGAACTACACTTTGCAGTGCAGTGGGACACTGGATCGTTGTAACCTCTGTATTAGATTCGGAAAGAGTTTTCTTTCGCTTTTTCAAGCGCTCTCTTTCCTTCATTATGAATGGAGGCTCTCTTATGGGCATACTCCTATTGTACCGGCTATCAATATACTCCGGTAACATGCATTCCTTAGAAAATTTTATCAATTTTGGCTCCATTTCGTTTTGCCAAAATACGTCGTCTCTTTGGACGGTAGTGCATTTTATCTCTTTCGGGGTCCACATGTAAAATATGCAATATCTTCTACCTGTTATGTGCAGTTGTCCTTGCACTTGGTAGAAGTATGCATGTGTTCTGTTTAGCTGTGTTCCTAATTCATCGGCAAATATCCGTCGGATAGACGGAATCGACTTAATTGCCTCTTCCGGCAACAAGTTCTCAGTTGTTTTTGGGCATTTGATTTCAACAATGTCCTCTTCATCGATAACACCATCCGGTGATGCTCCCAAGAATGGATGGGAGCTATCGATAAAAACACCACATTCTTTGATTTCTGTACCTGTACATTTTTGCAGTTCTTCACAGGCAGTTTCTTCACATTCTTGCCCGTATTTAATTGCAGGTACACTAATAATTTGTGGATATATGATTTTTTTTCACTAAATTGGCACTTATGTGCTTACGAACCTCTTTCCCCAAGATTCAATCTTTTTCCACCAATGTATTTGGCGACGATCCCGTTGAAGCTTTCTGCGCTATTATTGTTGCAGCTGTATAACAAGCTCTCTGCATGAGCTACTAATGGTCGAATTATATCGTTGATTTCCTGATATATTCACATGTTCTTTAGCTGTGGGACGATATTTCTTTCGTTCTCTTTGTTTTTCCCGTCGCAGAAGTACTTTAATTTTCTACACTCCACGTGTTCGCCAAATACGTGGCTTGATGCATTATATATATCGCCGTATAAATTTTTCATTTTTTCAGCGGTCGATACATTTTCTTTGTTTCTATACTGCGCGGCTTTTACAATCGCTGTTCGTATCCGTCGAATGCTACTTTCAACGGTTTTCCTCATAGTTCCTGCTGTTGTTTTTCTTGCAATTTCTTTCATTTTTCTGCAGAAATTTCGTAATAAATGGTTCATGCATTCAATTTTTTTCACACGAATTTTTGTTTTGTACGGATCTGCATCGATAATTTTTTTATATACGCTGCTGTCTCCATCAGCAATTAGCGTGGAATAAATCAATCCACGCTTTTCCACGCTGGTTTTAAAGCCTTCCACTATTGCATCGCTTTTTATAGCGGTAGATGCTTGACTCCTTGTCCAGTTCTTGAAACACATATGTTTTCGTGGCTGTTTCTTGTTTCTTTCGGCAAAGTCGCAAATTTTACATCTTTTGTTCCGCACTCCGATGAATAAAACTTTTTTGGTGTGATATCCAATTATCACACCAACTCCCGACGCAGAGTTATATGTACCGGTGAGGTACGATCTTTTTATCCAGCTCCCGTCGGCAACGACGGGAATGTGCGGAATTCCGGAACCTGCAAGAATATCTCCTCTTCTGATAGCCAATTGTTTTTCTTCTTCAGCCGCTGCTATCATTTATTTTTCAGCAGCGGTAATCAACGAATTTACGATTTCATCGTGATGCTTTATATATTGCCTCTTCGATATACATTTTATATTCATCGCAGCAAGAAATTCTTCCATTTGGGCGTAGCTGCCGCCAGTGAACATAGTACCAGCCACGGTACTTTCACTGATATTCATTTCTTCAATATCATCAGGTTGATTGTGAATTGTACCTTCATAGTGGCACATAGTGCACACTACGCTGAGGGTTGCCCTCAGGCCCGACCGTTTCATGCCGGTTATTTCAAGGTATTTTATATCACAGTTTTCAGCATGATTGCTTATTTTTTTAAATTCTTGAAATATATGCTGCATATTTACGATGCTCAAGCCATTATTTGTAAATGACGTTTCTTCGGGCTCGGTCGTTCTCATTTTTTCAATTACTAAATTTTCTTCTTGTAAGTACAAATTCTCCGCAGGTATGCTGTTTTCTGCGTTGGAATTGCCCGCGGATATGGCTCTTTCGGCAATTTCTTCCGAGGGATAATAAATTTTTTCATATTTATTACATACTTGTCCATCGGATGTTGACGGCCGATCTGCGTCAGCAGTTTCCATTTTTTTAATTTGAGAGGCTAATAATCTTCTTTTCCGCCACGATCCTTTTTTAGAACATCTTCTCGTTGAAAGGGTCAATTTTAATCCACGCCTTTTTTTTATATTGCACTTTCCTTTACACAAATCTTCCACATTTTCTGTACCACTCATTTTAACTTATTTCACAAAACACTTGTGAACAACAAACACAATATACACTTGTGCACACAAGTTGTTCAAGGAACGGTCAAAAATCGCTCCAGAACTTCTTAGAGCGTTCCCTGACTCAAGTTTGTATTTAAATTTGACGAACGATGTCTCGACGCCCCCCCCCCGTCTGCGTACTTCCTATCCCGCAGGCCATGGGGAGGATGGCGCGGTGCGGGAGGGCAGCCGCGAGACATCGCGAAGATTCGAGTAGGCTAGGAGTTCTGGTGCGTTCTTGGGAACCTATAATAAAAGGGGGGGTAATCGTAGCGAATCTCAGACTGTAGAACGCAAGCGAACAATTAAGAACAACCATGAGCTATTGTATTCTTTAAAATACACTTTTAACAAAGATACAGAAATTTTTGTATAAGTTCCACCTGTCCCGACGAATAGTTAGGTGCTTCGTTGTATGCAGACCGGCAAACATTTTCTTGTCGGGTAGAAAGATTTAACTCGTGTTTGTTAGATCGAGTAATTACCCCGAACACAAGTAAAAATTGTGAAAAACTGAATTTAACAAAAAAAATTAAACAAAAAATAAAAGAAAAATTTAGATTGCAACAATTTCTTACACGATACTTTATACGACTGTGTAATCTGATGTTGCATACTATACTGCGATATAATCGTTTTAGCGTCGGGGCACGGTTGGTGAGAAGGCATTTCTTTCGATATCTATCGATATTTGCATATGTGTAGTGAAGTTCTGGACTTTCCATCGGTCGCTATCGTCGATCGTCTGTGATTTTACAAACAACCATGGCAGAGAACGGTGAGCAGAAAGTACGTATAACATCATGAACAATAAATAGAATAAAATATTAAATTTGTAGGGAGCGAGATAAGAGTGTTTGTGCGGTGTGGCAATTGGATCGAGTGATCGGGCGAGGTGCGAATGAAGAGTGTTTGGATCGAGTGACGTGTGAATGAAGAGTGTTTGGATCGTGTGACAATTTTTCGGAATGGGAATATGTATACATGTGCATGGATTTGGAAGGAAGAATCAGTCGTGAGAAAGCGCTAGAAGAGAGAAGTAGAGAGTTGAGAGAAAGCGTGCAAAGAGAGAAGTCGTGCGAGTATAATTTGTATTTTGTTTTTATTAAATATTATTTTTGTTAAAACGAGAGTTAAGTCACTAAGATCCCTACAAATTATTGTAATAATTTATTAATAAAATAATAAATAAATCATTTTAATTACAGATGGAAGTTGAAACCGAAAAAGAACACCGTGATAATACGGTAGAAAAAATAAATGAAACAAAAAAGGAGGCGGAAACCAGAAAAGAAGAGAATAAAAGTGAAAATGCGCCGTCCACTACAAAGGTCATAAATATACATAAATATTTTATAATATTTCATATTATAAATACAGGGTGTCCCACAATAAGTGTAAGAGCTGAAAAGGGGAGGTAGGTGGGGCTATTCTGAACAGCTTCTTCCTTTGCCAAAATATTGGTTGAGGCTCCATTTTCGAGTTATTAGCAAAAAACATTGACCAATGAGAGCGCGCGACCGAGCGTGAGCGAAAGCTTCGAGTGTGACGGCCGATCGTCGGCGTGAACAAGCGTATCGATACCGCGTCGGTATAACAGGAAGCTATTAGGTGAAAGTTAAATCGAATAACGAATTCAGAAGTTAAGAATAATATTAAGATCTTCATTATTCTTAAATAGAAAATAAACCAATTAATTGTTGCTTACCTAGTCCAAGTATATTGTATTTATTTTATGCCTTCGAAAAGGAATAAGGAATAAATTCACAAAAATTCATTTTGTCAACTATTCTAATGAAGCAAACGAATAAATTCATTTCAAAACGAATGAGTACCTTGTCTATGAAATGAGATAGAACTGGAATGGAATATGTAATGCAGTAACTCACTGAAGTCAAATAAATCAATTCCTGCGTACGTTTAATTGTAGAAATTCACAAATAACTTAAATAAAACTTACCCATTGATCCATGAAGAAACTAGCTTCGATAAAAAATATTTGTGTCACCGGGTAGATTCACCGATCAGAGCATCAACAGCTGATGTCCTGGCAGGGTCAATGAACTCTCAATTTATTTCACTGTCTCTTTCCAATAATCGCACAACATAAGCCCGACCGGTAAACGGACCGAATAAAAACGCGTGAACGATTATTCATAGATACGTATGTTTAACGATACTCTGTATTCTCATTATAAGGCATCCGAATTGAGGAATCGATATTATATTATGTTTTATTAGGAGATATTGTTGAACGGGCCACGAATCTCGGTTTCGTTCTTGATCGCGAAGCGTGGGTCGCAAACGGTTGCTATGCAACGGTGATCTGTTGATCGACTGCGGCGACGATCGAGACAGTCATCGTTTATTGTCAAAAGTAACCGGCCGAAATAAAATATATCGTAGTTTTTAATCGAAAATTCCGCTTTCTTGCTTTCAAGACAGTATAGCTAAAATTATTTATGAATATTCGTTCACGTGTTTTCATTCGGAATATTTACGTGTCGGGCTCGTGACTAATCCATTTCCAATCAAGCAAGATTATTTTTAAACAATTGATGAGTCTTATTTTAATGGTTAATAAGTTTTGTGTAAATTTAAAATTACAGAAATTTAATTTGCTCGGTTTCTATTAATTACACATAACTAATTCCGTTCCTCCTTCATAAGGAATGAATAAATGAACACTACTTTTAATTATTCTGTTCATTGTTTAACTGAGTTTCGATGTAAAGACTTCTCGTTAGACGATAGACTATTCCGAGGCAAAGGCACTTGATCGCGCTCGCGCTCAGCAGTCAGGCTCGGAGCTGTCGCTCCGGCTTCTTGGCGCGCGTAATCCCTGCGATCTGATTGGTCCGTGTTTTTCCTTAATAATTCAAAAACAAAGCTTCAAACCCCATTTTTGCAAAGGAAAATCTTGTTCAGAATGACGTCCTCTACAACTCCTTTCAGGGACTTACACCTGTCGCGAGACACCCTGTATATGGCTCTTTATGTGCTACTCTACAATTATATCCATATTCCTTTAACACTCGACGTACCGTATCTGGATGAACTTTCTTTCCTGATTCTTCAAATAATTCAGTACTTAACTTAGGAGCACTTAAAACAGGATCCTTTTTTATTTTTCTTACAATATTCCGTTTATCTCGATCGTCGAGTATCTTTGGCCGTCCTTTTTAAGGAATTGACTCGATCCGATTCTCACGATTGTACCTTTTTATAATGTCTGCCACAGTACTCTTGCTTAAATTTAAAAAAGCGCCGATTTCCCGATAAGATTTTCCTTTTTCACGGTGGAAAATTACCAATCGTCGCACGTCAAACGAAGTATTTTTGCTTTTCCGTTTCATGCTGAATATTTCTGATTGATAACGACGTCTTTTAAATAATAACTGATGTGGCGAGGTATGCTCTATACTTTGCTCAATATATGTTTGTAACGTCCCCAGTCCGTAAGGAGGAACATCCGCGTAGATAAGTAGAGTAATCCTAATACATGTACCTTTATTTTTGATTATCGACCGCGAATTACCGACCGCACCATAAAAATTCGCGCGGTAATGGTCAAGAGTAGATCACGCGTGCAACATTGTTAAATTAGATCACCGATCGATGGCGCGCGCGTTAGATAGAAAGAGATGCCGAATATACATCGAGAATAAATTATTATAAATCGTCATTTAAACATTTCTATTATTGTTTATTTATTTACTATAAATCAAAATATATTTTTAGTTATTGTTCTATGTATTATTTGCCATTAATTATCTTCTTATTAAAATACTTGTAATATCCCGCCAATTTGCGTACATAAAAATCCATTAAAACTACGATTTAGCGAGTTAGCTTGTGAAATCTTAGTTGATGATAAATCAAAGCGTATTTTTCTTAATCAAATTAATATATTTTCTTTACTAAATAAATTGTAATAAAATAATATCGAAAAATATGTAAAAATACTACGCATTAAACATGAGGGTAAGCCCCTGCATGGCCTTGAAAAGTGAAAGGCAAATTGGCCGTTTTCGGGGTATAAAAGGGCTAGCGAAAAACCCATAGGGTGCAGAACAATCTTTGAAGCAGTACGTGACGGACCTCTTAGGAGAAGTATTAAGCGACAAGTTGGAGCAGTTTTAGCTGGTAAGAGCCTACAAGATTCTTAGTTTTGACTGGACAGCGGGTATCAGCCATTTGGATACTTGATCGTTGGGTCGTTTAGTAGCCAGCTAACGCAGGCTCCCCAATTAAGCGATCAGGTTTTGGGTGTCAATTTGTGCTCCGACTAAAAGGGCAGTTGAACCGATAGTCTTAGAGTCAACCAAAGAGTAGCTGTTCTATGCCCAATTGTTTTTACATAAAGTTTCGAATTTCGATATTATAGTGAGACCAAACATTGTTCTGTCACCAGTTAGGATCTAGATCCACTATAAAACCGCGTTTCTTACGTTTCGTCATAATAAGCGATTAAATAATTAATTAACAATACATACATTACAAAACCGCGTTTCTTACGTTTACGTCATAATAAGCGACCAAATAATTAACTAACTATACGTACCTTGTTGAAAACCGCGTAACCGAAGTAGTTAGCTACCGATTTGCGTTTTCAATATTAATAATATAATACATTTTATATCTTTTTCAAAATAATTGTTAATTGTAATCCTATATTTTTACCTTTAATTACTTGAATAAACCTAATTAATGAAAGGTATTAACCTGTAGATTTCACTCTTTAACCACACGCCACACGAACCCCACTTTCTTATAGAATTAGTTATAATAAGAACGAGTCGCTCACTAGGCAAATGCTGCTCTTTACTTCATGAGTGCTGTAAACTCCCGAGTCTAGCACCAGGGACGTTACATGTTTGTAAACACTAGTGAAACTGAAGAAATGTACTTAAGAAATACGGATAAATACTCGGTGTCCGAATATTTTCGCGACGTACAATTGTATATTTCCCAATATATTATTTGTTATACAATAAACAAATTAGTTTAAATGAACAAAATTGGCGTTCCTGCAAAAAAGAGTATATAATTGATTCTAACAAAAATAAAAAAATTTGTTATTTCAATTGTCGAGTCGAATCACGTAAAAACGCCACCCGATATTGCGTCGGATAAGAGTATACATATTGTTGAGCAAGAGCACGTGCGTCTTGGATAGCTATATCTATAGCTTGAATCCGGTTTATACCAGAAGGTTCGAGAAACGACAGGTTCGAGCGGGATCGTTACGGTTCGAGAAACGACAGGTTCGAGCGTGATCGTTACGGTTCGGGAAACGACAGGTTCGGGCGTGATCGTTATGGTTCGGGAACCGTCGTGAACGTTATGGCAACTCTGCTCATACGCGGGGTGGTCACGCGGAAAAAAGCCGGTACGGCACGTGCCGGAGGAAGCAGTTGCTCTGAGGCAATTGAATCGGCAGTGGCTCTCTAAAGTTTTCTAACACGCATCGTCGTCCGTAACGGATTAGTTCGTCGCAAGTGCAGTCATTGTTCATTATTCATTACGATCTACGCTCAACGGATCGGTCGTAGCCCTTCACGCGTTAATTAAAGTTTGATCTCGGTCATTGAAGATAAAGAGGGTCGCGTCACGGGAATCGCGCGGGAAATCCGGACGCGACGCCATCGCATCTCGCCTTCTCTCTCGAACCTTCGCGAAGGTCTCGCGCGACCTTGTCAATAGCACGTTGCATTTCTTCACGTAAATTCACTATTTTCATACAAGCCCCGCGCGGCAACGTATTATTGCGGCCCAGCGCCCATCAAATATTACATTATCTAGTCCAGCACTAGTTGACATTTATTAGGGCCCAGCGCCAATTCCAAATATTATCTTGTCTAGTCCAGCACTAGCCAATTATCGTATCGCGGTTGGATCCAACCCCCATTGTCTCACCCGAGATATCTATCACACACGCACATATCCGTCTTCAATATACGTATCCCTTGTACGTTCTTCGAGGAGGTTTTTTACTTGGCCAGTCCAGATTTTTCCTCCTCTGGGGCAATAAATTCTTCATATTGTCCCCAATATTGCGTTTGATTATTTGAACCATTCCCATTTATTCCCCATCAAATTGAATAAAATTCGAATAAGAAATTGAATTGCGGAATCTCAACGCGTTGACGAGGTTTCGACAAAACATCAATTATGTTCGAAGTTAGAGGGTGTTAGAGTGTATCCTGTTAATAGATTTATGGCAGGGACGATCACTATTGAGACTGGTGACATTAACCAGTCACCACTTGGGACTTTTGCCATGGGTCTTAACTTCGCCCACCTCGAAGATGCTCGTGTTCCCCTTCCACAATGAAACGCGCTAAGGGCGTACTGGAAGGGAGGCTACGAGGATATACAATTTAGTTTTTCCAGTTCAGTTCATTTTTAGCAATCCACAGCATTAGTCAGAAATTCACAGTAATTAGGAACACACCATTTTCGACACGACACAGATTGTAATAAATACGTACACACACACACACACAACTACACTCACACACACCACATCTGCAATATTAATAAATCACAGTAATTAAGATCATCAGAAATTTATTTGATTCCCAATTTCACAATTGGGTGGTCCTTCGAGCAGACGGCACAACAAGGAGTGCAATAACCTGGGAAGCAGACCGCTTCCTAAACAACGAGGTTTCGACAAAACATCAATTATGCTCGAAGTTAGAAGGCAATAATTGATAGAACACTGTGGTATCCGAATATTAATACGAGTCACTGTATATACTCTATCCTTGTCTAGATATAGCGTACTATTTCTACGAGGTCCTGAGCTAGCGTCGCAGCACGTGGAATACAGTATTGATTCGTAACAAGCAACAGTTTCGTGATTCGTATCAAGCAAATTTCTATCCCTCCTACTTTATTTGAAGTCGGCCGCTGAGTGAGAGATCCGAGAAAAAGTGAGAGGTCCGTGAAAGCGGAGAAGTCATAAATTTTCACGGTCGATCGAACAGTGTAGTGGAAAAGGGACAGAACATGTATATTGTTTTCTCATTCTGATACATAGCGATTCTGTCGTATTATGAAAAGTATATTCTCCGAAATTCTATTACAATCAACATCCTTTTTTTTTTAAATCTAATGGCTGACAGTGATCAATAATTTGAGGTACATTTTTATCTATAATTTTAATAAATTTATTTAACAAAAATAAAAAAGGTTGAAAGAAAAATTATTTAAGTGTAATACACTGTATACAATATATAATACTATATGAACTATGTACAATGAACAATAATTAATGCAATATGCAACTCGTGAAATATACAATTTCTATACAACAGGTACAATATATACAATGTAAAAAATGTATAAGCAACATGAAATCTTCGGTCTACGAGCAGGGCTATTCTTCAGAAGGGAAGCACGATCCAGTCAAATGAACCTGTAAAAAGAGACATAATTAAGTTTAATGTTCAAAGATTTTTGTTGTGAATAGTTTAAAACTTATCTTTTTCGAATTATTAGAATTTCCGGTCCACGAGCAGGGCTATTCTTCAGAAGGGAAGCACGAACCAGTCAAATGAGTCTTGTCAATGATTGCCGTCCTTTATTTGTGGCGTTTCATCTTCTAAAAATTTCCTTATCGCGTCTCCCAGCAGTAATATTGCCGGATTATTATTTGCATATCTTCTTATAATGCTTTGCAATGCATCTAAATCTTCCTTTTTTACTTTTATTGCATTATCTTCGCTTTCTATGCCTGCCACTTGATCTTCTATTTTTTCTTCGTTCCTGTTCACTTGTATTGTATTCTGTTCTTCGTGCTCATCCTCTTTTTCTGCTTCTTCCTGTTCTTCGTCCTCTTCTTCCTCTTCTTGTGTAACAGGTTACTCCGTATCATTTTTATTCAGAATTTCATCGTTTTCCAAGGCTTTTAATATTTTTTGACATTCTTCGTAGCTCGTACTTTCCCCACTTATTGTTTGTATTGCATCACTTATAGCAGAATGTATTGAAATATTTAACTCATTCGCACCTTCTTCTTCCTCGTCCCTGCCATCCCGCGCAAGAATTTTGTGCCAACTATTTCGTATATTGGTGGGAGTCACATCCATCCATGATTCGCGCACAAAATCAATACATTCTTTAATGTTAAATAATTTGTTAAAGTCATTTACACCTCCCTCTAACTGTAAAATACGGCGAAGAACTTTATGACGGTACAGTGCCTTAAACTTTGCAATCACACCTTGGTCCATCGGCTGAATAAGAGATGTAGTGTTAGGTGGCAAATATATCATTCCAAAATTTTCTTCGTTTTCGATACCTCTATGGCTGGAACAATTGTCCACGCATAATATTACTTTACCAGCTATTCCATTCTCTAATTGGTATTGGCGTACACTTGGCTTGAAATGATTTTCATACCAATTTTTGAAAATCTCTGAATTCATCCACGCCTACTGCTGCGATGTGTACATTACAGGTAATTCGCTGCAATTTCTTAATGCACGTGGATTTCTATATTTATGTATAAAAATTGGTGGCAGTTTATGGGTGCCATTTCCATTCGCACATAATCCAATGGACACCTTGTCTTTTTTTATTTTTTTCCCCGTTAGTCTTTTTTCGTCTGAGGTTACTAAACTTTTGGAAGGAACAGCCTTCCATAACAGGCCCGTTTCGTCCATGTTATAAATCCTGCACGTGTCAATGTCCTCTTCTTGCACTCGTTTTTTAAATGATTTAATGAACTGTTGTGCACTTTCCACATCCGCACTTCCTTGCTCCCCATGTGCCCGTACCAATTTGATCCCATATCGGTTTTTAAATTTCTGTAGCCAACCCCTGCTTCCGGCAAACGATGTGGACCCATATTCGTTTAAAAACTCATTGCCCTTTTCTTGTAATATTAAGTCGATTATTGGGTTCCCCATTGCTCGTTGCTCCAGGAACCATGTGTATAGTCTATTTTCTACATCTTCGTTCGAAGATGTTCTACGATTTTTATGGTGTAAGACGCGCCCACCCCGAATTCCGAAATTTACAAGTTTTCTGCATTCTCGACGAATGCGATATATAACGTCACGCGACACTGCATATTTATCACTTAGTGTTTTTGCAGACACTCCTTGCTCTAGCTCCTCAGCAATTTTCATTTTTTTATTTATGGACAGAAAAACTCTTTTTTTACTTTCATTCTCTGACATGATTAAAAAAATACTAATATGTATGTATTCACGCACTATGATTTCGTTTGGATTTTAAGCACTTCTTAACGGTTGTCGAAAGACTGACCGAACTAAGGGTTATATGACTTTTATATGTACCGCGATTCAGGTAAAGACCATTGGGTTTTTCCAGAAAACGAAATACGTGTCCACGGCAAAGGACAAATTACTGTTTTTACCTGTTGAAGTTCCCGAATCAGGAGTTTCTTGTTTTCACAGATTATTATTGTTAAATAAATTAGAGTTGTATATAATAACGGAAATTAATAATTTATTAATTAAAAATAGACAATTAATGTTTTCACAATCATGTCTCTTACAAGACTGGTTCAAACAGAATCAAACAGGATTAAACAGGATTTTGTTATAAACATATTTGCCATATATTAAAAGTTAAAACAAATGTACTACATAATTAACAATTATATTTGGAAGAAAATACGTGTTAAAAAAAAGAGTATAACGAGTTGCTACCCTCGAGTCTGAAGGCAGTTGATTATTTCGGATCAAAACTACATTATTTGTAATTGTTGAAATAAACTATTATAAGAAAATTTATGTCCAAAAATGATAGGTCGGCACCGTTACTGAGACCATAAAATAATTTGGAAAAACCCAAAATCGAACGCGCAGCTAACTTTACTACCTTTCAATCTGTTAAAAGTTGACCGTTTTAGGCTCTAACCATCTAAGCTGCAAGTTTTTACATAGTTAGCTCGACGCGAGAACTAATAAACCTGCATATATACATTTCCTTATATTTAATAGTAAATTCTTTTTTTTATTAAACTGTGTTTTTTTAAATCTGTATGTGCGTTGCAGCGTCAACAATATTAGTGACGATTAAACAACACGTAGAACTAAGTAACTAAGTGGACTGTATCTAAAGAAATTGTATGTGACTTCGGGTGACTAGATTTTATTTGCAATGCTAACCGTTTGATTCTTGAATCGAGAGTGTCTCTTCGAAGACAAGTTACATTTTATGAAAGCTCGGAGTGGGCGTACAATTTTTGGATGTAGGAAAGGGAAAACACTTTACTAATTTCCTATTGGCTAGCTAAGATAAAGTGGAAATGGAAAAAATCCGTGACGTATGAAGTGTTTTGGGTTTTTCCAAATTGACCGTAGCGAGTAATAAACCTAAGGAGTACCTCGACATGAATGGAAACTGCAAACAAAAGACTCTACGGCTAAGGCTAAGGGTTCTGACACCAGATGTGACTGACAATAAATCAAGGAAAAAACTCGCTAGAATGTAATGACTCCTTGGGTCCTATTTCTGCTACGACTAAACAACTATAGATTGTAAATGGCAAAAATTTCTAAAGAACCGAAAAATACGTTAAGCTATTGTATTGCCAGAAATTCGACTGATGTCTAATCCTCTTACTAGAAAATGTATTTTAAGACCTAACAAAATCAGATAATCCCATCTTCAATCATAATCTCAACAGTAATTTATCAACTATATCGAGGTTATGGTTGAAGGTGGGATTTCTCAATTAAAAAGGCCAGTTCAACAAAGAAATTGTAGTATTAAATATAGGAAAAATACATACAGGTTTATTCTGCCTGTACCGACTGTTGAAATATATCGATCGAAAATTCATGCCCAAAAATGGTAAGATCCTTGCCGTTACTGAGGTCATAAAATCTATCGGGAAAAACCCAGGGTCAAACGTGCAGTTACCTGACGTGCAGAAAGCTTGACCGTTTTTAGGCAGTTCGACACGAGAGTCGGTAAAGACAGGACTTACCTGTTTATAGATAATTTTTCCATATCTAATATTGAAGTTTGTAGTATTTAAACTGTGTTTCTCATTATAAATAATCCCACCTTAATCATAACCTCAACACCGATCCTTTTGTCGAACTAATGAAAAAACTAGCAGTCTTCGATGGTTACAGCCTGAAAGCGGTCAACTTTTATCACATGGGATGGTAATAAAACTAGCTGCACGTTTGACCGTAGTTTCTTCCAAATTGCTTTATTGTTGCAGTAACGGCGATGACCTACCATTTTTGGACATGAATATTTCTTAAACTATTTTATTTCAACAAACTACAATAGCAATAATAACACAATACATACATATGTAGGTGTATGTTAATATTCACATAATTGTAAAAAAATAAGGCGAAATGTGACAAATTAAGAATATGGTGCGTGTTCCATTCATCTGATTCTACTACATATTCCATTCATGAAATTTTACTAGTATTAAAAAGAGAAAACATGTTACGTTCTGTCCTTGTCTAAAGAATAACATCGCTGCTCCACCGATCACTTTATAGTTTACCGGGACACCCAACCCCCTGTTTTTTGTACGCGGTCTCCGTCGTCGAGCTCGGGAACAAAGGCAAGTCGAATAGTATACCTGATTCGTAACAAGCAACTGGCCAGACCCGAGCAAGTTGCTTATTACGAATCACTACTATATTCCATACAAAACCTTTATAACTTACTATTTATTTAAATAAGTAAAATAATACATGAACTTGATAATTAATATCTCAACTGAACATTTAATTGATCAGCTCGTATGTTTGCTGGGCCTAATAATTATTTAATAACATAATATTTATAAATCAAGAAATATACATGTTACCGACAGTTCAACTAAATTTCGATGGTAATTGATTTATCTAACGTCGCGGTTGGTAAAAGAAAAATACAGTCGATAATTGAAAATAAAAGAACCTTTGAAGAACGAAATAAAATTAGCATTGAGACACTTCTGAGGGAAACAAAACAAAAAAATTCTTCAGGGATGTTACATACACAGTATGTCTAAAAAGTAACGGAACTTTTTAAATAAAAAAAAAAGTATTAGTTATTTTGCTAAAATTAATTTTTTTTTTATTCAAAATACATCCCTTCCGCATCAATACACCGCTGGGCAATGTTAACATTGATTTTTTTATGTCGTTTTGCGGAATCGCTTCAATCACCCTTGTCACAGCTGCTTGGACTTGTGTAACAGTGTCATAAAACGTTCCTTTCATGGCTAATTTCAATTTTGGAAAAGGGAAGTAATCGCGTGGAGATAAGCCAGGCGAATATGGAGGATGTTGGAGCACACAGACTTGTTTTTTCGCAAAAAATTCATGAACAGCGACAGTTCTGTGACTTGGTGCATTATCATGCAACAGAAACCAACTTTCCGGCACTCGATTTTCGGGCTTCACACGAACAATCATTTTCCACAAACGTTCTATAACACCCAGGTAATATTCGCCATTAACATTTTGTCTCTGTGGAACGAATTCCCGAAGTATAATACCTTTAGAATCGTTTAGAATTTAGAAAAACTCAAAACCTGGCTTTGGGTCGTCTTCCAAAGTATCACGACCATCCTGGAATCGCTTATACCACTCGAACACACGTGTACGGGATAAAAAATCGTCGCCATAAACATTTTTCATTAATTCAAATGTTTCTGTAAAAGTTTTACCGAGCTTTACCGAGCAGAATTTAATATTCGCACTTTGCTCCATCGTGATTTTGTGACACGGTGACGAAAGGTTCTGTCGCTTTAAACGCTATAAGTTTACAATTCGTTGCTCGATTCCAATAACGATTGTTTTGTTTTGTAGGGGAGGAATACTGTTTTCAAATAGCATATTGTTTTAATAGATGGTGCTAGCAGTTTTCCTTGAATTTAAAAAGTTCCGTTACTTTTCAGACATACTGTGTATGTATAAACAAGTAACTGTTGGAAAAGGAAATTCTCCGTCATTCTGTATCAGTGTGTCGCAATGAATCCAAAAAATATTATACGGCTTTTGCAAGAAGCGTTTGATCAACCACAGTATAAGTTTGAATCTGTTGTAACCGACGATGAAAGAACTTTTAGTTCTCGGTTAGATGGCATTTTTAAAGATGCAATTAGTGTTGCGCTTTTTGTGGGAGCACATGACACTTTCATTTTTGAACATCAAAACGATATTCAAGATTGTGTTTCAATCATAGATGATGACATTTCTGATTTTGAGGGTGAAACGTCTTCCGACATACAGTTGGACTCTTCCGAAATTGATGAAGTCGGTGACGAATATAAACGAAAAGTCATTGAATTTTGGAAATCAGGAAAAAGAAGAAAATTGAAATTCGAAAACGTGGAAAGCAAATTTAGGCGATTAACATCAAAGCGTCAGTTATATCGTTGGGAACATCAACTTGAAGAGGATGGAACTAGAAGTGAAAAATTGAAGAAAATTTTTCAATACGTTATATCCCAATTGTAAGAAGCAGTTGAAAAGTCAGTAACGATTCACGATGTTGATATTCGTAGATGGGCTTTAAAAGCTTGAGACGACTTTTCGCTTTCCCCTGATTCCTTCACAGCATCATCAAAATGGTTTCATACTTTTAAAATAAAATACACGATTGTGTCACGAAAAGTAAACAAATTTGTAACGCAAAAGTCTGTGCTTGATCAAGTTAAACTTAAAGAACAAGCCACAGAATTCGTTGATGATGTAAACAGACTTATTTCAGAAGTAGGGGAATGTAATACATATAATACCGATCAATCAGGATTTAATTTAGAGATGCATACCGGGCGAACTCTGTCCTTTGACGCACAGCTACACAATTCAACCACTTATTTCTGCAAATGGTTCTTTATTATCTCCATTGTTAATTGTACTACAAGAAAAAAATGGGATATTCGGCCCGAGAGTACAAAACAATTTATTTACTCCTGAAAATGTCCATGTACTTGCCTCTAAATCAGGTAAACTAATATCCAACCTAATCCAAGAATGGTTTAAAGAGGTTTTCCTGCCATCAACTAACAATAAAAGTGTTCTATTGTTAGATTCCTGGAGTGGACAGAATTGACGAATATTTAACACATTATCAACGTCTGGAAAATCCGTTCTAATTAAGACCATTCCTGCGGGTACAACGGGGATGATACAACCCCTGGATATTTTTTTCTTTCGACCTTGGAAGAATTTTATAAGACATTTTTCAGATAATGTCATTTTACATAATTATCCCATAAATTTGCACCATCGAAATAACGTGATTAAGCTGCAATCACTGACACACTATCAGTTTTCATCTCCTCGATTTCAAAATCTTATTAAATCATGGTAAATCAGTGAGTATATAAAATAAAATCCATTGGAATTTGATAACCCCGTTGATTTCTGTTTCAAAAATTGTAAAACACCTTGCGGAATCTGCAACGTGTGAGCAGTAATAAGATGTGCTTGATGCAAAAAATCTTTGTGCATAATACATTTTTGTAATGAATACCATATATGCAAAACGTTTAGAAACTGATTTTGTTCCGTGGCATCCACGGAATTAACATTAGTTTATATTTATTTTTATTTTTATTACTCTTTTTAGAATTTAACTTATTCGACGGTCACGATTTTAACGACAATAACCATCGTCCGTTAAAAGACCTAGTAAATTCATTCATTTCTACAGATGGCTAGCAATTGTACAAGGGACAGCACCAAAATACAATTTGCTAGCACGTTTATTGCACGCAAGTCAACAGAGTCGTTTTTGAGAGTTAGTTTATTTCTTAATCCTGCATCGTATATCTTTCGTTTTCTAAGTCCCGTTCTCAACGACTAATTGCATGTGTCGTAAACGTGAATTTCCAAAGGGTCTTACAAAACGGACCCGATGACCGTTGACCATGTCAGGTATCGCGACCCACGCCTGGCGGAAATTTCATCACACAGACAAATTCATCCCTTCTTGCTCCTGCTTCCACTGACACCTCCTACTTTGGAAAAACCCGCGTTTCGGACGTAAAAGTAGAGAGGGGTCAGTGCATGCAATTGATGATTGGTGTGGACATTTCCACCAATCAAGCATAGAGGCGGGGGTTAAGTTTTCTTTTAACCGTAACATACAGGAAAAGTTTAGTTTACGCACAGATCTCTTAGAAATACCATCACAAGTTCTTGATCACAAGAAACATTATCTTGCTGTATCACAATACTCAACAGATCCAGATTTTCTCACATATAAAACATTCAGTTAAAACAGTCTCTTACTAGTTATCAAGGGAAACAATATCTTCCCTCACACTTACACCATACACTTGTACCAATAGTTTTTGATTCGGTTAAGTTTTCAACACAATTAAAATAGTTTAATTTGTTACTGAAAACAAATTGTATTATTTGATACGATCAACACCCTTTACTATCCTTATCTCGGTAAAACGACGTAAGGACATACGCGGTTGTATTGTTGAATTAATTCAGGCAAGGATTTACGACCCTTGTTGACTTCGGATCATTGAAACCGTGTAGTCGCAGTGTGCCGCGTATTTTCGTAAAAAACAGATTTAATCGTCAAATTAGTCATTTATAAAATAAAAGTAATAACAAGAAAATAAATGAAATAAAAACACAACAAAAATTAAATTAAAGAAACAAAAATAATTAATAAAATATGTAATCAATGTTTCCGTAGACATTCTTCGCATACAATCAATGATATCATCAGATTTTTTGAAATTTCATTTTTAAGCAATATTGTTTAAACAATTTTGTTATAAACAATATATATTTTTAACACGCTTATTCACCTCACATAACTAACAATAAATGTTAGAAATTGTATTTTGAAAGTCGCATGTCACAGACACAGTCTATTTAAGTAGGTTTTCGAGTTTTCGTCCGTCATAATGGATCCGCCATATTGAATTATGATTTCAGATTTACATTCAGCAACTTAGAAAATCGATATATTAAAAAGATCGAGGAGATAAAAAATATAGTTTTACAAGGTGTTTCATGCGTAGTGCCAAACGAGCGCGGTAATTTAGGAGTTGTTTACCCTCCAAATATTTATATAAAAAAAAAATACATGTTCCTAATTAGCTTTCCTCTTGAAGTTTTAATAGATTTTATTTCGATCAGATCAAAACTGATTTTTTGCAGCAAGAAATTGGTCACTTTAGAGGTACTTCACCCCCTAATTTTCACTCCCATCCAACATGTCTAAGCCAATTTTTGTCTTCTATCGAAAGATACTTTCATACAAAAAATCATCAAAATTGCTTCACTGGTCTCAAAGATATCGCAATTTTTCCATTTTACCCCCACATTTTGGGAGGTTGTTTCATACCCTAAATATGTTTTACCGCAGATAAAAAAAAATACGTGTCCCTTAATTTTCCATGTGCTATAACATATCCAAATTTCAGAATAATCGGTGAGTGACACTTCCGTAGGTTTACTTGTTAGACACACATCCTCTGGCCAACAACCGAAAGTACGGCTTCAAGAAAGGCAGGTCAACCGAAGACGCAGTAGTAGAACTCCGGAAATTAGTACAACAATGCCCACAGAAATACGTAATCGCGCTGCTTTTTGACATATCCGGTGCCTTCGATAACGTATGGTGGCCGTCAATCTTACAAAACCTTAAGAAACGAAATTGCCTGTGCAACTTGTACACGTTAATACAAAGCTACCTCTCCCACAGATCGGCTTCCATTAGAATCAATTCCGAGACAATTAGTAGCAAGACCTTAGACACAGGCTATTCACAGGGCTCCATTCTTGGACCCAATTTCTCGAACCTCCCCTTCGATGACCTTTTGAATATCTTGGAGGCTGCAAGTTGCCAAGTCATTGCATATGCTGACAACCTCATAGTTATCATCCCTGGGGACTCGAGAAAACAGATAGAAGCACTAGCGAACGTTGTCGTAGGGATAATCCTGTAGGGATATGGTATGTTAAGTGAACTTTATCCCTTGTAATTTTACGGTAAAGATAAATTTATTTGCAGGTCTTCTCACAATTCTCGTTGTCTCTTCGTTATATCGCTCTATTCTCGCTAGTATTATAATAATTCTTTCTACGCTGCGCCTCGGTTTATATACACAAATTTTCTACACATTCACGGATACACAGATATTTCGGTTATTGCCCTTTATCACATTTTCTCTGTCACACACACATTCTCTCTCTCTCACACTCTGTCTCGCGGTCGATCACCTTTTCGCAGTGTTTATAGCCGAAACCGTTGACAAAGGAGGGCACTTGCTGTACGCGTCCTAAACAGCTGACTAGTACACAAGTTTTTGCTCTCCTTCCAACGGTTTCGGTTCTACAACGGTTCCTAACGTTTTACATCTCTACAATCCTGAACTGGTGCAAAAACCATCAGCTCCAACTCTTACAATCAAAATCCGAAATGATTCTATTGAAAGGTTTTCCAGACATTAAAGGGCTCCCAACGGTGAAAATCAACGGAAGCTTCATGAAAATGGCGACCTCAGTTACGTATCTCGGAGTCCATTTCGGCACGAGATTCAACATAACACCGCACATCCACCACATAACTTTCAAAAGCAACATTATCTTCAATAAACTCTCGCACGTCACCAAAGCACACTGGGGAATTACATACTGTTAGGTTTTAAAATACATTTTCTAGTAAGAGGATTAGACCTCAGTCAAATTTCTGGCAATACAATAGCTTAACGTATTTTTCGGTTCTTTAGAAATCTTTGCCATTTACAATCTATAGTTGTTTAGTCGTAGCAGAAATAGGACCCAAGGAGTCATTACATTCTAGCGAGTTTTTTCTTGATTTATTGTAGGTCACATCTGGTGTCAGAACCCTTAGCCTTAGCCGTAGAGTCTTTTGTTTGCAGTTTCCATTCATGTCGAGGTACTCCTTCGGTTTATTACTCGCTACGGTCAATTTGGAAAAACCCAAAACACTTCATACGTCACGGATTTTTTACCATCTCCACTTTATCTTAGCTAGCCAATAGGAAATTAGAAAAGTGTTTTCCCTTTCCTATATACAAAAATTGTACGCCCACTCTGAGTTTTCGTAAAATGTAACTTGTCTTCGAAGAGACACTCTCGATTCAAGAATCAAACGGTTAGCATTGCAAATAAAATCTAGTCACCCGAAGTCACATACAATTTCTTTAGATACAGTCCACTTAGTTACTTAGTTCTACGCGTTGTTTAATCGTCACTAATACTGCTGACGCTGCATCGCACATACATTTTGGGTCCTTCGAGCCGGATATTGGTCCAGCTCGAAATATACAAGTTGACGTTCCGGATAATTGGTTCGGGTTAGAAATAGTCAACTCGTTTAGGGCGGATATTTGTTCCGTCGTGACTTCGGTGTATTCAAGTTAGCAGTTCGCGTTGTGATACCGAACTGATTAGTCTGGTTGTGGTGCCAATTGTGGTCTCACATATACAACCGTTTCATCGAGCTCCATTTCGGGAGACTTTTGGACGAGAGTCATTGGTGGAAGCTGACTTGGAAGTTGGTCCAGGGTTCAGCCACGCAGCATCTCACGAGCCTACGACGTTCGCTAGAGGATAGTAGCAGCCAAGCGGGTTTTTGAAGATCTGCTCTTGGACATCCATTGACTACGGTGATCGACCGTCAAACTAGGGAAGCTGAGGCAAATTCATCCCAGCAACTACAGGAAGGTGTTGCAGAGACGGCAGCATCCAAGAAATATTAGTCAGATACAGCAATATCGAAAACTTCGTGTTGGTAAGTGCTAACGAGTCACTTTCCTTTCGTTCCTTTCCTATATTCAATTTGTTTCAATCTCAACGACATGACTTCTTCGGCGGAATCAAACGATTTAAAATTGTTGAAAAGACAGAGAGCTAATGCCAAGGCTCAATTGACACGCATATTGTCCTATATAGAAGAACATTCCGAATTTGCCATCGTTGCATTAGAGTCGCGACAATCAAAACTAGAACAAATACACAATACGTTTTCGGAAGTTCAGAACGCGATAGAGGTTAGGGACGAAGTTTCGGACCACACGGCGGAATGGGAGTCGTTTGAGGAGCAATACTATGGGGCCGCGGAATTGATTAACGGTAGATTGAAAAATTTGCGCGATATCGGTAGACCTGCTTCTATGAGCAGATTAGTAGATTCGCCGACCTCAGTAAAGCCAATCAGCTCTCTGCTATCAAAAATTGAGATCAAGCCATTTGACGGCAATCCAATCGAATGGCATAGTTTTCATGATACCTTCAGATCATTAGTACATGAAAACGAGGAGTTGATTGGTGTACAAAAGTTTCATTTGCTGAAAAATGCACTTCGCGGAGAAGCGTCCGCGGTAATCGAGTCGTTAAACGCGACAGAAGGTAATTATTTGGTGGCTTGGGACTTGTTACGCAAACGATGCAATAAGCCTAGAAAGATTATTAATGCTCATTTGAAAATTTTGTTCGATTTGCCGGAAATCATTCGCGATACGCCGGCAAGCCTTAGACACTTAGCGGAACAGGCTCAAGTACATGTTAATGCCCTGCAAGCCGTGAATCAGCCCATTGAGCATTGGGACACTATTTTAATTCATACACTTTCAAGCAAACTAGATAAAAATACTCGTCGCTCATGGGAGCGCACGTTAGAGGATGAGGAAATTCCTAAATTTAAACAATTCTTAGACTTCATTAACAAGCATGCGCGCGGTGACGATGTAGGGATAGAAAGTTTGAATTCAGTAAAGACGCATAGCATACAGGATAAAGTACGCACGAAGCCTCAATCTCGCAATCAAGCTTATATAGTAACCGACGAACGCAAACAGTTGTGCGTCGTTTGTAAGGGAGAACATCCAATTTACATATGCCATAAATTTTTACAATTAGCTATTAGGGATCGCTACAATGTGATTAGGAAATCAAGACTTTGTTTGAATTGCTTACGTCCTAATCACACTGTTATTAATTGTCGTCTCACCAATTGCCGTAAATGCGATAAGAAGCATCACACATTATTGCATTTCCCAACCGATACACAGGACGCAACGAACAATAGTCCTGTTATTTCCACACCTTCAACATCCGCGGATTCAGTTAAAACCGCTTTAACTGTTTCCTGCGATTCAGAAATCTTGCTCGGTACTGCTCAAATTGTAATATTAGATAGATTCAATAAGGAGCACACATGTCGTGTACTCTTAGACAGTGGTTCACAAACTCATTTTATTACAGATAGACTCGCGGAATTACTACAGCTAAAAAAGCAGAAACTAGACCTTTCTTTTTCCGGGTTAGGGCAACTTAACGTTAATGCCAAGTATATAGTCAAAACTAGTATAGCATCCAAAACGAATTCATTTAAAACACCGATAACTTTCATAGCGTTACCCTCAATTACTGGTAGATTGCCTTTCAGACAAATTAGCATTAGGGATTTAGATTTACCCAGTCATGTAGAGTTAGCAGACCCAGAGTTTTATATTCCGGCAGAAATTGATGCGCTTATTGGGAACGCATTATTTTATGAGTTGTTGGAGAGTGGTAAAATTAAACTCAAAAATTCGACATTAATTTTGCAAAACACTAGATTAGGTTGGATAGTTACTGGGGAAATAAATAGTAATAGGCAAATTAATTTACAGCGCACTAATAGAGTTTGTCATCTAGCAACATCACTCGATAACCAAATTAGTAGATTTTGGGCGATGGAAGAAATTCCAGAGCAAAGGTTTTTGTCCACAGAAGAGAGGGATTGCGAAGATTATTTTGTAGAAACTGTAGCACGTAGTGAAGAGGGACGTTATATAGTCAGGTTACCTTTTAACGATAAACGCGAGTTACTCGGGGATTCAAAAGCAATGGCGTTAAGAAGGTTTTATAGTTTAGAACGCAAACTACAATTAAATATAGATTTAAACACGCAATACATAGCCTTTATGAAGGAATATTTAGAGTTGGGACACATGACAGAGGTCCAGAAGGATAATACAGTAGGATATTATCTACCGCACCATGCGGTTGTTAAAGATTCGAGTTTGACCACGAAGGTTAGAGTGGTGTTTGATGCATCGGCAAAGACTAGCTCCGGTTTATCTCTAAATGATACATTATTAGTTGGCCCCACGATACAAGACACATTGTTTTCTATTTTGATTCGTTTTCGTTTGCATGCTATTGTCGTTGTTGCAGACGTTGAGAAAATGTTTAGGCAGATTTTAGTGCACCCTGAGGACAGGGAATATCAAAAGATTTTATGGCGGGACAGTATGGATGAGGCAATTAAGACATTTAAATTAAACACCGACACGTACGGTACCGCGCCTGCTCCATTCTTGGCAACGCGGTCACTGATACAAGTAGCTTTAGATGAAGTTCAGAGTTTTCCAATAGCATCACAGATCTTTTTGAAAGATTTTTATATTGATGATCTGCTGACCGGTGCAGAGAATTTTGAAGCCGCGTTAGAGGTCAAGAGGCAATGTATTGGGTTAGCGAGAGCAGGAGGGTTTCATTTACAACAGTGGGCCTCCAATGACATAAGATTATTCGCTGAGTTGGAAACAGATACTCAACGAACATCATTATGCCTAGATTCAACCGACAATAGAAAAACATTAGGTATTTATTGGAATACAACCGAGGATAGGATTAGTTATATTTTTAAAGAGTTACCGTCAGAACATGGCAATCTGACGAAAAGAGCGCTTTTATCGCAAATCGCGCAGTTATTTGACCCTCTTGGTTTGTTAGGGCCGGTCATTATTAAAGCGAAGATAGTCATGCAAGAATTATGGAAATTGGCAACTGACTGGAATGAGCTTGTTCCCCAACCAGTTAAACAAGCGTGGCTAGAAATAAAAGATGAACTGCATCTTTTAAATAACTTTACGGTGCCACGCCGATTCGCCAGTCATGAAGTGATAGATTTTGAATTGCACGGGTTTAGTGATGCTAGCGAGAAAGCATATGGTGCGTGTATATACATTCGTTCAACCAATAGGCTTGGGCAACATGCAGTGCACTTATTATGTGCTAAATCAAGGGTTGCACCCTTGAAGACAATTTCTTTACCGCGTTTAGAACTTTGCGCGGCCAGGCTTCTTGTACGATTATACAAGGAAGTTAGAAAGGCTTTACATCAAGCAGTTTTTAAACAGATTAGATTTTGGTCTGATTCCACCATTACGCTTCATTGGATCAGAACTTCACCCCATTTACTGAAAACATTTGTAGCAAATAGAGTTAGTGAAATACAATCCGAAATACATCCTGACAATTGGTTTCACGTTGCTACAGCGGATAACCCTGCAGACTTTGTTTCGCGAGGACAACTCCCTGGACAGCTCGTGAAAAATAGTTTGTGGAAATTTGGACCACATTGGTTAGTTTTAGATCAAGTGTATTGGCCAATTCATAATATAGATTTAATAGAGATTCCGGAAAGGAAACAACTTGTAGTTTTAACTTCACAACTAGATTTAGATTTATTGAGAAGTTATTCATCGTTCAGTTATTTAGTTAGAATTGTAGCTTATATTCTTCGTTTTTACTCTAATCTTAGATATAGGAATAATAAAACTTCAGGTCCGGTAGGTACTCTAGAAATTCAAAACGCACATCGTCGTATTTTAAAATTAGTTCAATTAGAAAGTTTTCCTGAAGAACTTAATAGTCTAAAGAAAGGCAAGGGTATAAGCAACAAAAGTAAATTGAGGAATTTGAATCCATTCATTGATGACACGGGTCTTATTAGGGTTGGCAGTAGGCTGAAACACGCTCAGCTCAGGTATGATTGGAAATACCCCATAATTCTGCCTCACAAGCATCATATCACAGACCTCATTATTAGACAGGTACACGAGGACCAGTTTCATTCAGGCGTACAGGCTACCTTACATTCAATACGACACAAATATTGGCCGTTAGCAGGTAAAAGCATAGTTAAGCAAGTTATTCATAGGTGCATTCGTTGTAGTCGGTATAATCCCAAGACACCAAAATATACGATGGGGGATTTACCCAAACACAGAGTCATTCAGATGCGTCCATTTGAAAGTGTAGGAATTGATTACTGCGGACCGTTTCTGATAAAAGAAAAGAAGTTCAGAAACCAGAAAAAATTAAAATGTTACGTAGTTGTTTTTGTCTGCTTTGCGACAAAAGCCACTCATTTAGAATTAGTTACTGATTTGACGACAGAAACATGTTTAGGAGCTCTCAAACGATTTTTCGCGAGAAGAGGAAAGCCTCGTCATATATATTCTGATAATGGCACCAATTTTGTAGGCGCCAAAAATGAGATTATGCAAGTTCAAGCGTTCTTAAATTCTAATAGCACATAGATAGATTTCGGCAATTTCTAACACTAGAAAACATTGATTGGCATTTCTCTCCTCCTCGGTCTCCACATTTCGGTGATCTCTGGGAGGCTGCAGTTAAATCTTTTAAGCGACATTTATATAAAACCGTCGGTGACGCACTATTTACGTATGAACAATTTTATACATTAATCGTTGAGATTGAAGCGATTCTCAATTCCCGCCCTTTGACACCCGTATCGTCGGATCCCAACGATTTCTTAGCCCTGTCACCCAGTCACTTCCTCATAGGTGACTCGTTAGCATGTTTACCGGAACATGATTTTGTTGACACGCCGACTAATAAGCTGTCACTCTGGCAGCATATACAAAAAGTTAAGCAACATTTTTGGAGAAGGTGGCAGACTGAATATTTACAGGAACTTCACACACGAAACAAATGGCATACTGGAAATGGCACAGTTATTAAGGAGGGCAGTCTTGTCACACTTCGAGATGCCAATGCTCCACCACTACAATGGCAGCTAGGACGAGTTATTGCTGTTCACCCAGGAGAAGACAGCATAGTTCGGGTGGTCACAGTCCGGACTCCGCACGGCACTTACAAGCGTGCATTGAAGAATTTGGTGCCATTACCCATTGAATCAGCATAGTTTTCAATGAGCTGTTTATACATTTAGATTTAGAACAGTCACAAACATATACACTTGCACACATACCTTTGTATATAATACACAGAAGCTTTGTATAGTACACATATTATTACGCGAATAGTTACGCATATTTCTTAGATTATAATACATTACTCTTGCGTATTGCGTTTTATACAGTATTCATATTTTTAGTCATAGGAGTGTAGGTAACAATGTACATACTTAGTTTAATTCTTTTTATTTTGAACGTAGTCGTTCAAGGCGGGCGGCATGTTAGGTTTTAAAATACATTTTCTAGTAAGAGGATTAGACCTCAGTCAAATTTCTGGCAATACAATAGCTTAACGTATTCTTCGGTTCTTTAGAAATTTTTGCCATTTACAATCTATAGTTGTTTAGTCGTAGCAGAAATAGGACCCAAGGAGTCATTACATTCTAGCGAGTTCTTTCTTGATTTATTGTAGGTCACATCTGGTGTCAGAACCCTTAGCCTTAGCCGTAGAGTCTTTTGTTTGCAGTTTCCATTCATGTCGAGATACTCCTTCGGTTTATTACTCGCTACGGTCAATTTGGAAAAACCCAAAACACTTCATACGTCACGGATTTTTTACCATCTCCACTTTATCTTAGCTAGCCAATAGGAAATTAGAAAAGTGTTTTCCCTTTCCTATATACAAAAATTGTACGCCCACTCTGAGTTTTCGTAAAATGTAACTTGTCTTCGAAGAGACACTCTCGATTCAAGAATCAAACGGTTAGCATTGCAAATAAAATCTAGTCACCCGAAGTCACATACAATTTCTTTAGATACAGTCCACTTAGTTACTTAGTTCTACGCGTTGTTTAATCGTCACTAATACTGCTGACGCTGCATCGCACATACACATACCAAAACACGTTGAAGCTCTACAAGTGCACTTTAGTACCAATAATCACCTATGCAGCCGCGGGATGGGGCGACAAGATTAACGCCTGGCACATGAAGCTCCTGAAACAAGCGCAAAGATATGCACTCGTTCGAGCAACGACAGCGTACCGCACAATATCCTTTAATGCGCTAACGGTATTAGCAACTGCAGCATCAATAAACCTGATTGTAAAAGAAAGGCATGCTACGTACATGTTGAAATCTGCACTTCCAACTCGGAGATGTAACTTTCAACCCGCAACAAGCCTCTCTGGAATCCTCCTGAATGAATCAACTTCGCGATGCTATCAAAACAGATATAATATCACAATGGCAGACCAGATGGCAACAAACGACAAACTGGAAAATCACAGACCACTTCTTCAGACTCAGACTGGATATAACTGACATTTTACAATATTCAGCTACTAATCTGGCCATGGCCTGTTGAAAGGTTATCAGCAGACAATCAGCGTCTCGCCCCCAAACCAGTGCCACTGCACACAGCCAGACTCCGTAAACCACCTAATTTTCGAATGCATGGAACTAATAATATTCAGGGAGAAACTTATCCGAAAAGTTGAAGCAAATGGAACTCGGTGGCCCTGCGCACTGAACGAACTGGTGCGGAAAGAAACATTCGAGAAGTTCACAGAGTTTGCTGTAGAAACACTAAAACACAGACCGGAAAGAGAACGCCTCACACCGAATACACACCGTCAATCAGTACCACGTGGACGCACAAGAGCTCCCGCTGTTCCAACCGACCGCAGAATTACATGGACGACGACACGGCTACGGTTACAAACACAACGCAACAGCAGCACGAACTAAACACGCGGACAATGAAACGGAACCAGCATATAAACCGACGATAAAATAACCAACAAAGAAGACAACTCACTTATTCCAGCGTAGCTCGTCCTCGCAACGTGGGTCCAAGCGCGCAAGCGCGAGGATGATTCCAGGCGAGTGGTCTCAGTGGCGAAAGCTACTGGCATTGAACACATACGTGATATCACGCATGCTCGTATGAGGCTGATTTCTATACTGGACCTCACCTCCTCGTGGTCCCCGCTGGACAACGCTCCGTCTGGAATTGTGTGTGCATGCATGCACGGAACCCTGAACGAAGCGGCTAAGCAGGTCGCCTCCCGAAACTGGTGGCCTACACTTCTTATGATCCTCTCAGAGGTGAAGAGGTGGTTTTTCTAAGTCCGCCACTCATAACATCGACAAGTGTGGCCTTTCGCAGTGGTCGAGCTCCACTGAACACCGGCCGGTATAAGCGAAAGCTCAGACACGGTAGAGCGGCGCACGCGCCTTCTTCATGCACAACCTCCAGACAATAACCTTGGGCTCCAGATATGTGTGGGTAGACTTCAAACTTTGGCCCTTAAACCTCATTAAAAGGAAGAATTATTGGCTAGGCACATTATTCCGCACTACCTATATGGCCTGATCATGAGCAACCCTTCAGTTACCATCATTAGACAAAGAGATCAATCCCTTCGGGTTGCGATGAAGGAATATTTGTACTTGCCTCAGTCGACAGCAAACGATCTTATTTACAATGGTAAAAAAGATGGTAGCTTAGGATTCTCGAAACTGGAAACAATAATAATATCAGCGGCTTTAAAAGCTTGCTTTAGATTTTTTAATCGTTCTAATCCAGTAGTTTTAGAATTAGTGCATGAATCGCCTATTGAAAAGAGAGTGCAGAAATTAGCCGCCAAAGCCAATATTGCCTGGTCCTCGCTTAATATAAAGGCTATCGATGATTTTAAAACTGACTCTAAAAGAAATGAAGCGAGGATTTGGACTAACCTCCCATCTCAAGGCAAAGGCGTTAAATCTTTCCTTGACGACAAAGTTGGGAATGAGTGGTTATACCGCCCAACTCTTTTAAAACGAAGTCGGTTCATTACTGCGTTGAAAATGCGCACTAATGTAACAGCGGATAAGGTTTCACTCAATAAAGCAGTAAAATCCGACGCAGTTTTATGTCATCATTGCAAGGTCGTTCCAGAGACCGTTAGGCATATTATCGGCCAATGTATATATACCAAAGGTCTTCGTATTAAAGGACATGATGAGATATGTAAGTTCATTTTTGATAAAATCCTCAATAGCTCGTCATCGACTATTATAACGATAGAGCCGACACTTAACTGCCCCGGCGTTGGCACTCTTAAGCCTGACCTGATCATACATAATCAGGACGAGATCTTTATTGCTGACGCCAGGGTGTGTCACGAAGATGTCTCTCAGCTCGACAATGCAAGAGCAAATAAAATCGCGAAATATAAATGTTTCGTTCCAAAAATGATGTTCGTGTTTAAAGCGTCATCCGCCACTGTTGTACCTATTCTCATTGGAACTAGAGGTGCTAAGCCTAAAACTACAATTGAATCGCTCAAGATGATGCTTGTGAAGCTTAATCCTTATTCCTTGAATACTTGATCGCTGGGTTGTTTTAGCAGCTAGCGAAAGCGGGCTCTCCAATTAAGCGGTCTGGGTTAGGTGGCAATTCATGTTCTGACAAAAAGCGCGAATGTACCAGTAGTCTTAGAGTAAAAATTCTGAGTAACTGTTCCGCATAAAATTTATATAAATTCTTGAACTTGAAATCATTTTTGAACTAAATTAACTAAAATTGTTCTGACCAGTTTGCGATTAACTATTGTAAAACAGCGAAACTTGCGTAGCGTTATAGTAGTCGACTACAAACACGTTAATTTCTGAATTTAGAAGCATATTAAACTCATTGTAATACCGAATTCCGAGACGAATAATTTGCGAGTTGCGTTTCCGTTCAATTAGATTCATTAGATTCATTATTTAATCATTACGCGATAAAAGTCCGTTTAGTTCTTTTGCTAAATAATCAGATACACATTCTTTTTATATTTTTCACAGTAATTGTTAACTGTAATTCTCTCTCTCTATTTTAATTAATTGAATAAACCTAAATTATTGAAAGGTATTGACCTGTGGATTTTACTCCTTAACCGCACACCACACGAATCCCACATCCTTGTAGAGTTAGTTATAATAAAAGAACGAGTCGCTCAATAGGCAAAAGCCGCTCTTTGCCTTACGAAACGCTGTAGACTCCCGAGTCTAGCACCAGGGACGTTACACTTACTATGCCCTGAACTTTCATCGAAGCCGCATTTTACATAAAGGGTTGTCGTTTTTAAATTTGTATTTGATAAAAGTTCTACAATTGATGAACTAGTTTTATCTAATAATTCCTGCATCTCGACTTCTGCGCCGTTTTCGGTAATTGTGCAGTTTTTCGGCAGCAACGTGTTTTAAAAATTTTTTAGAATATGGTAAGTCGGAAATGTTTCCGGATGTAATAAATTGATTTTGGCACGTAGGGTTTTATATTGTCTTACAGTCAATTTCAGCTCCAGGCTCAAAAGCTAAAGCTTCTTTGACTGAAAATCCTGTATTTTGTGGGATTTTTACACCTTCCGCTATTTTTGCCGCAAAACTAAGTTCTTCGACTGTTGTATTATCGACCAAATCCTTAATTTTACGCCTTTTTGTTTTTTCCGCACATTCTGTGAAAGGTTTCACATGTCTTTCTGTTCTTGGCATTGTTTCTACGCTTGACCCAGCTTGTGTTTCATCAATATAGTTCATTATCGAACTGTTAATAAAAATTTTTGATGACAACCATTTCGTATGTTGTTCATATATTCTATTGTACATTCTATTACACTTAGTGTACTTCTGCTTTATTTTTAAATGAACAAATCTTGCGGTTTCAAAAACACTTTTATCCACCCAATCTGGTACATTGCATAAATTTAAATTTTTTTTAATGAATACTGAGATGGCTGTTGCTTCATTTAGTCTGGAATTTTTCCACACTTCCAAGCATTGGCCATAGGTGATGAAGTGATTTTGACCTATAATAAAAGTTAACTAGGATTCAAAGAGCCTCGTCCAATTTTAAGATATTACTTGGTGAAATATCAGAAGCCATGTGTAACATCCCAAGTAAATCAACAGTGAAGAATCTTGATATTACCGATCGATGGCGCGCACGTTAGATAGAAAGAGATGCCAGATACACATCGAGAAGAAATCATTATGAATTATCATTTAAACATTTCTATTATTAATTATTTATTTACTATAAATCAAAATGTATTTTTAGCTATTATTTTATGTATTATTTGCGATTAATTATTTCTTATTAAAATACTTGTAATATTCCGCACATAAAATTCATTAAACTTACGATTTAGCGAACTAGCTTGTGAAATCTTAATTAATGATAAATCAAAGCTTATTTTTCTTAATCAAATTAATATATTTTTCTTACTAAATAAAGCATAATAAAATAATATTAAAAAATTATGTAAAACCAGTACGCATTTAGAATGAGGGTAAGCTTGCGTGGCCTTGAAAAGTGAAAGGCAAATGAGCCGTTCTCGGGGTATAAAAGAGCGAGCGGAAAACCCATAGGGGGCAGAACAATTTTCAAAGTATTACGCGCTAAACCTCGTAGGAGAAATATAACCGGAACAGTTTTAGCTGGTAAGAGCCAAAAAGATTCTTATGCCTTGACTGGACAGCGGGTATCGGCCATTTGGATACTCGATCGCTGGGTTATAGCAGCTAGCTAACGCGGGCTCCCCATTTGAGCGGTCTTGTATCTGAAACTCCGTTTGGAGAGTGTACTACTCAGCCCCAGAAAAGTCTGAGACATCGAAACGAGAGCTCACAGCCACTCTAATAAATATTGTTGTCGAATTACTGACTTGCCATCGGATTCTCGGAGTTCGCTCTGGGTTATAGTAGCTAGTTAACGCAGGTTCCCCATTTTGAGCAGCTTGGTCTCCGAAGCCCGTGTGTTTTGGGTGACGGTTTAGTGATGACGACCTATAGAGTCATTTTATTTGCAACCCTGTTGGACTTGGTTGTTCATTTGATTCCAGTATCGTTGGGTTATAGCAGCTAGCTAACGCGGGCTCCCCAATTAAGCGATCTGGGTTGGGTGACGATTCATGTTCTGACAAAAAGGGCAAATGTACCAGTAGTCCTAGAGTCAAAACACTGAGTAACTGTTCCGTATAGATTCTTGAAACTAAAATAAATTCTTAAACTTGAACTAACTAAAGAATATTGTTCTGACCAGTTTGCGATTAAATAGAAGCGAATTAAATAGAACTCATTGTAATATTTTAAACTGAATTCCGAGACAAATAATTTGCGAGTTGCATTTCCGTTCAATTAGATTCATTTCATTAGATTCATTATTTAATCATCACGCGATAAAAGTCCGTTTTGTTCTTTTGTTAAATAATCAGATACATATTCTCTTTTTATATTTTTCACAGTAATTATTAACTGTAATACTCACTCTCCACTAGTTAATTGAATAAACCTAAGTTATTGAAAGGTATTGACCTGTAGATTTCACTCTTTAACCGCACACCACACGAATCCCACATCCTTTTAGAGTTAGTTATAATAATAAAAGAACGAGTCGCTCAATAGGCAAAAGCCGCTCTTTTCCTTACGAAGCGCTGTAAACTCCCGAGTCTAGCACCAGGGACGTTACACATGTAAAAATATTTATACATTACCACTTATCGGTTCTTGACTCATGATCTTATAAAATAGTAAAATGTCTATATTAATATATATTATCTATTTATATTACACTGCACTATATACACTACACTAATACTATAAAGTAATGAAAAATAACACTAGATAGTATGAATCTATAAACTGATAATGCCACTAGGAAATGAACTTTAAGAAAAAATAACTGATTATATTCGCTGTGTGTCTCCTCTGAATGCTCTTCCAAAACTGAAGACAGAATGTCCAGAAAAGGCAAATGTTTAGATTTTCTAACTTGTAACACCACATGGCCCCGTAGCGTTGGTAGAAAATAGCATTGACCTGTGGCGTCGATATACGGCCGCCACGTCCCTGCCATAGTTGTAATTATTTAGTCTAGGTTTAAGATTATTGGTGTGAATGAAATGGGTAAATGAGTTGTTTGCCTGAACGAGTCCGAGTGAATGCTGAGTGGTGTTTGCGAGAGGATGTTTGGATGATCGGTTCGAGTGTCGCGTTGGGTGTCCGAGTTCGAGGAGTGCCTGAGAAATACGCGTGTATCGCTGAATGATTAGTTTAGAGTGAAAGCGATTCGGTTTGGAAGAAGATAGAATGATTCTGAGTTTGAATGCGTTTGGGTGCGTGGGGGTGAGAGTTCATGGAATGAAAGTTTAGTTAGTCGCTGCATGTCAAGGAGATCGGTCGAAGACCATCTCTGGGTTCAATAAATCCGGAATTGTAGCAGACGTACATTGGAGAGTTTTACTCCTTATCTTATACGCGACACACCCCATCCCATAGACCATTTACAGATGTTTAGATATAGGCAATTAAGCTTGTGACGAGTACGTCACGAGCCGCGCCGAACACCGTCAGTCGAACACCGTCAGTCGCGCACCGCGACGTGGGGAACCCCCACCTCAAACCGATACTACCTGGATAGCGATCGATCACAGGATCGAGGAGTTGGCTCGGGGCTTCGGCCCCGACAGGACCTCTTCGGAGGTCCTCTCCAAGGCATTAAGGCTCTTCTAGTCTGCGGATAGCCCCGGGCTAGGCGAGCTGGAGGCCGGCGTCGGTGCGACGAATAGACCTCGCATCGGGGCTTGCCGCGCCAACCCTCGGCGTCACCAAGTTGACCGTGGCGCGAAGGATAGCCCTCGCTCCACGGCCGGCGGAGTCACGAGCGAACGGTCAACCGGCTTCCCTATCCTGTGGATAGCCCCGGGGAAGGTAAGCCGCGGGCAGGCGTCGCGGCGACGGATAGTCCTCGCCGCGGGGCTCGCCAGACCGTCGGGGATAGGCAGCCAACTCCAGGAACATCTCGGTGAAATTAATAAGAGAGAGACTAGGCCAAAGGTGGCCACTACCCGTGTTCTTTACTCTCCTTCTCTTCCTCCTCCTCTCAAGCGCGAATAGTCTTAAGTACCGCGAACCGCGAACGCCGCGCCGACGTTCCCCCTGACCGTATTGCGAACGCCGCGCCGACGTTCCCCCTGACCGTACCGCGAACGCCGCGCCGACGTTCCCCCTGACCGTACCGCGAATATTGCGCCGACCCGTAGTATGTAAGTTAGATATGTAAGATCCTTGTAATACCGCGTTTTGTACTTCTGTAGAAAACTGCGACCGACGCCACCGCCGCCACCAAGACCACGGCGACCGGACCGGCCGAACCATAGGTCAACAAAGACTAGTATAGGGAAAGACCAGCGTAGTTATTCACTCTCCGGTCCCGTCCCCTTCCTCCCGCGACCGGCCTCCTCGCAACGACCCTGGCGCGCTGAGCGTCCAGCAACTGGGGGCTCGCGAGTCGCACGCGCCGCCACGTCGCTTCACGACGTGGACAACGGCGAGGCGAAACGTTACAAGCTTACCCTTAGTTCCGTAAGCTGGAAAACTTATTTTACAGTTTTTAACCGAATAGGCTACCCTACCATAAACGTGTAAATAAAATAACTTGTCGTGTACAATCAGTTACCTTCACCGCGACAAACTCAATTGTTTTATCGCTCTGCCGAATGCACGAGTAAAATTCGCATACGAAGGTCCCATTGATGCGCTGAGGGCCTTAACGGAGAGCGTCGTATTAACAATTTTCATTGTACACTTCGTTTTGGGCAGATATGGGCAGCTCAAATTGACAGGTATATAAACTATAATGTTCCCTGAATTAATGTACGAAATATCAAAGAGGTGTTTTTTGGGCTTTTTTTTTAAAAGTCTTCTCAAAGTGAATAAAACTTTAAATTGAAAATTGAGAAAATTAATTAATATTTTTAAAGACCTGCTTCGCGCATTTTAAAGGTATTATAATGATTAACAAAATCCATAAAGATGAACTAAAATATACAAATATTCTACGAATTACGTTTGTCCAAAGAAAATTCACCAAAATCTACGGTAAACTTTTACTCTCAATTTTAAAAAAAGGTTAGTCTATTTATTAAAAGTACAAATATTTCTGAAATCTACGTTTCTTTCTGGACAGTATGGTATATATAACATCATGATTTAAATACTGCAGAAATTTGACTTTTGTCCATTGCATGAAACACTGTACGTCGGGACCGATCTAGGTCCGGTTCTAATTCGCGGCAACATAGCAAAGACGGGGTATGTTGGTACCACTGGAAGTTTGGTACAGACGCAAGAAGGTGCGTAGCGCCATGCACTTTCCAGCCGGGAAACGAACAAGGAAATCGTTGTTGACGGCTCACGATTCCAGTGCAATTTCACGCCGTCTTTTCGTAATAGACCACGATACGAAAACGCAATTCCTGGTCGACACTGGAGCCGACCTCTGTGTTTTCTTCCGTGATATGATTCGAGGACTGCGTGATAAATCAAATTACGAACTTTTCGCGGCCAATGGTACCCCCATTGCAACTTATGGCACAACCACCCTAAACCTTAACCTAGGGTTACGCCGTGTTTTCACGTGGATCCCATAAATCATTGCAATAGGCGGCCATATTAGTACAAAAGGAAAAATGGCACGCAGAGCAGGCAGCAAGGTGGTGCTACACAAATTCAAGAAGATGCAGAAACTAGCAGCGCAGGTAGTCAAATACAGGGTGTCCCGCGACAGGTGTAAGTCCCTGAAAGGGGTTGTAGAGGACGTCATTCTGAACAAGATTTTCTTTTGCAAAAATGGGGTTTGAAGCTTCGTTTTCGAATTATTAAGGAAAAACACGGACCAATCAGAGCGCAGGGATTACGCGCGCCTAGAAGCGGGAGCGACAGTTTCGAGCCTTGCAGCTGAGCGCGATCATGATCAAGTGCCTACGCGCCGGGACAGTCTAAACGTTTAATAAGGAGCCCTTACGACAAAACTCAGTTAAATAATGAACAGAACAGTTACAATTAATGTTCACTTATTCATTTTTCGTGAATATGTGATAAACAAATTTGAATCAGACTCACCTATTGTTTAAAAATAATCCTGTTCCAGTAAAATTGTGTTTTTATGACTTCATCGATCCTAATTTTTTGTAAAAAGACACACTGCACAATATCTAATGTCAAAACCTAGTCAGTGAACTCATTTCACTTCACTGTCACTTCTAATTGGTATTCTTAACTGTAATATTCTGCTACCACTGTTCACTAATTTCCTAATCAAATAATCACAGTTAAAGAACGCGAATGAAAACGACTGAATGATAATTCATAAATAATTTTAGCGACTTTTTATTTTCTCTTTGATGTTGAACACCCGACGATCTGTCCTAAACTGCCGAACGCAACGCGATGAACATCTTTGACTGGAAATTTAGACAACAGTCCCTTGCAAGAAGGACATTTGACATTCAAACGAAAGTGAGAGTATGCCTTTCTTTATAAAAAGGCGAAAACCGTTTTTGCCTTTTAGAAAGGGAAAGGGACAAGGTTTTTCTCGGACGCCTATGAAGCGACCGTCGAGCGAGCAAAACGGAGCCGTTTAATTGTTTTATGATTCTTTACCTGAACGGTCCGAACACTTTCTTTAGACTCGGTACATTTGGAGTCACGATCGGCAGTTTAGGACAGAACGTTCGAAGCGAAACATTAAAGAGAAAAAATCACTGAAGTTATTTTCGGGTAATCGTTCACGCGTCTTCGCTTGTTCATCCATTGTTATTACATTAGGAAATTAGTGAAAAGTGACAACAAAATATTGCAGTGAACAGTGATAATAAAAAATAATAGTGAAGTGAACCGGCTGTGATATCAGCAATTGTGGATTGCGTATTATTTATACGAATAGTTAGGATAAATGGAACGATCTAGTTACGAGGATCCATTTTCAATCAAGCAAGATTATTTTCAAAGAATTGGTGAGTCTTCTTTTAATGGTTAATAAGTTTCGTGTAAATTTAAAATTACAGAAATTTAATTTGGTCGGTTTCTACTAATTACACATAACTAATTCCGTTCCTCCTTCATAAGGAATGAGTAAATGAACACTACTTTCAATTATTCTGTACATTATTTAACTGAGTTTCGATGTAAAGACTTCTCGTTAGACGATAGACTATTCCGAGACAAAGGCACTTGATCGCGCTTGTGCTCAGCAGCCAGGCTCGAAGCTGTCGCTCCCGCTTCTAAGCGCGCGTAATCCCTGCGCTCTGATTGGTCCGTGTTTTTCCTTAATAATTCGAAAACGAAGCTTCAAACCCCATTTTTGCAAAGGGAAATCTTGTTCAGAATGACGTCCTCTACAACCCCTTTCAGGGACTTACACCTGTCGCGGGACACCCTTTATATGGGGATTCATCACCGCAAAGCAAAATAATATAGGAAATCCCTGGTCCAAGCGCACAAGCGCAAGAAAATGACAAAAAACCGAAGTGGAACCTACAACCGATTGACATCCCGAGCCCACCATGGGATACGTATAAGGAGATTAAGAACAAGGAGGACCCGCGGCATAAATACAGGAAGATCCTCTGGCTATTCGGCTCAGGACAACATACCCACGAAACGATCAGGAGCATTGTCGATGTTGTAGCTGCACCATTCAGCGTTACCGCAACAAACCAATAAATTAAACTGATTTGAAAATGCCAGTATAAATCTGAAACTTGATATTCTTGCAACTGGTGCAAACGTTTCATTATAATCTATTAGATATTGCTGACTGAAACCTCTAGCAACAAGGCAAGCTTTATATTTTAATGGGTTTCCAAACTCATCATTTTTAATAGCAAATACCCATTTACAGTCTACAATATTTTTATTTTCTGGCTTTGACACTAACGTCCAGGTATTATTAATTAAAAGAGAATTAATCTCATCTTTAATTGCCTGTTCCCATTGAACTCTATCGTCCCTATTTTTAATTTCCCGATACGAAGTAGAAATTTTACAAACAAGAGATTGAGCACACGTGATATAATCACTTCGCTCATCGATCTCATTGTAAGAAATAGGTAGTCGTTGCTTAATTCTGTCACTTCTTCTTGGCTCAGGAGATATTTGTCTTTTGTTACGAGTATTACTAGATGAAGATACTTGTATATCTGTTTCAACTACAGATTTATTAAGTCCATGACTTAATTCGGTATTTTTATTTACATCTGACTTATTACTATCAGATTTATGAGACACTACTGATTTTGACTGCATGTCAGATGAATCAGTTTCAGGCTATACCACTACATGCCTAGATATCAAATCAATTTTGTTACGGGAGTTTTCAGAATTAACCCCTTCAAGCTGTACTATAACAGGTCTAAATAACAAAAAATTTGTCTCATCAACAATTACGTCTCTAACTACAACAAACTTACCACTTTTCACATCCCACACTTTGTAACCATTCGGTTCGTATCCAACTGGAATACCTTTCCAAGATTTCTCTTCAAATTTCGATTGTCTAGTTTTATTATGGACATAAACTGTCGAACCAAAAAATTTTCAGATATTTCAATTAAGGCTTTTTATTATGCCACAATTCATATGGTGTTTTTGACTGCTTTATAGCCTTAGCACTTTAAATTGTGTCAGCAGAGGCAATTGATTTTGAAATCCACTCCATGTGAGAAAAATAGCCTGCGGTACTGACTCATCCCACGTTATACGAGCCTTCCAAAGATCTTGCATAATAATTTTGGCCCTTGATATGACGGGACCCAACAAACCTAAAGGGTCGAATAACTGAACGATTTTAGATAAAATGAAGCTTTTAGTAACGGGGGATTGCGTATTATTTGTATTTACACTATACTTGATTGTATCATTAAACGAATTCCAATAAATTCCCAACGCTTTCACCACTGAATCTGGATCTAATGCATGTGATTTCTCGGAAGATTTATTTGGTAAATCCTCTAATAATTTAGGATCATTTGAAGACCACTGACATAAATGAAAATTGCCTAAACCCGCAAGATTAATTAATTGATCACGAAGTTGAATTGTTTCGTCAAATGTTTGTGCTCCCGTAAGAAGATCTACATAAAAGTCGTTTAAAAGCGTTTCTGATACTAATGGAAATTGTTTACCTTCATCTTTAGCTAATTGTTGTAACGACCGAATTGCGAGAAACGGCGCGGAAGCGGTACCATATGTTACGGTGTCTAGTCTGTATACCCCAATTGGCTGTTCACGATATTTACGCCAGAGAATCTTTTGATACAATGCATCGTTCTGATGTACTCGAACTTGTCGATACATTTTCTCAACATCTGCAGTGAGTACATAATTATATGAGCAAAAACGGACTATCAAAGTAAAATAGTCATCTTGTATTGTAGGTCCTACTAGTAATGTATCATTGAGTGACACACCGCTGCTTGTTTTCGCGAAGCCGTAGAAGACGACTCTTAATTTTGTTGTAGCACTAGATTCTTTTAACACTGCATGACGAGGCAAGTAATATCCCAGATTAATGCAATTTGTTTCGGAAATATTAGTCATATGATCTAACATTTGATATTCGTCTAAAAATTTCGTGTATTCAGACTTTAACGTAGCATCTCTAGCTAAACGTTTTTCTAAAGCATAAAATCATTTTAATGCTGCGCTATATGAATCTCCTAACTCGGATATTTTGTTATTCAAAAGGCAACCTATCGTCCTGATGCATCACGCTGTACATGCGCCTTGAAATGAGCCTCACAAAGTTGTTCTTCTTTTGATAAATGCTTAGTAACCAAACATTCTTCGATTTCCCAAAACTTTGACAATTGATCATCTATCGATGTAGTAGACACGTGACACCTTGCAGTTTTTAATGGTAATGAATTGATAGAACCTGATATTACCCAACCTAATAGAGTTTTTTGCAACGTCAATGATGAAGATGCTAAACGAATTTGACCTACACACAATAATTTGTAAAATATTTCTGCTTCTAACAAAACGTCGATTTTAGCTGGAATTTGATATTTTGGATCAGCTACTGAAATGTTGCGAGGTATTTCCATATGTGAATGATCAATTCGTTGAGAGGGCAAACATGAAAAAATTTGTGGAATTGCATAAAATGATATATTAGAACTGTAATTGGAATGTCTCGATCTAATACTGGTTTTTATACAATACTTTATGCGGGTCGATATATTGTCAACACCAGACAATGGAATATCTACTTTAGTTTTGTGTAGATTTAACCGAGTTGCGAGCTCCTCTGTGATAAGATTAATTTGTGATGCAGAATCAAGTACAACTCTGCACGGCTGATACTTTCCTTGAGAATCACGAATTGAAATTAGTGCAGTTGACAATAAAACCTCGGACGGCACGCGTGCGGACAATGATACCGGTGTCAAATCTGTTGATTTTGACGTTGACGGTACTGCTGCTGATTTTGTAAAAGACGATTCTATTGTTGAAGACTCTTTGTTTGTCTCTAAATCGCAATGCAATAAAGTATTATGTTTGCCATGACACTTCTTACATTTACTAAAAAAGCACTTATTACACGCGTGACCATGCCGTAAAGAATTGATGCACAATTTAGCTGCTAGAGCGGCTTGAAATCTATTCTCACAGGAAATTTCAGGAATTGATCACACAATTGTATGTAGTGATCCTTTTTGCAAAATGCGCATACGATTTTTGACTGTGTTGATACGTATGTTTGACGCTTTTCAACATGTTTTGGAAATTGATGATTGAAGGATGTAGTTTGTGATTTTGAGATCTCGCGTGAGCTTGTGTCGACTATTGCATCATCGCGAGCAAATTTTGATAAAAATTCTAAAAATTCCTTCAGAGTTGGCATGGCATCATCATCAAGACTATGATCCCAATGACGACGTGTGACTTTGTCTAATTTTGTTGAGACTACATACGGAGTGTTCGGCTACTGGTGGGCATAATTTTAAGGGGTGGTAGCTGGGGTGATTCTGAACAACTTTTTCCTTCACCAAAATGCTGGTTAAAGCTTAGTTTTTGAATTATTAAGGAAAAAAACACTGACCAATCAGAGCGTGAGAATAACGCGCGCCCAGACGCGAGAGCGACAGCTTCGAGCTTGACGGCTGAGCGTGATCGTCAACAAGCACGTTTGCACCATGACAATGTAATTGCTAACAGAAAACCACTACGTGAAAGTTAAATCAAATAAAGAATAAAGCAATTAAAAATAAGATCCAGTTATGTATTATTTACAGATAGGGGATAAACTAATTATTTGTTATTAACTTAAACCAAGTACATCGAATTTGTTCGATATTTGTATTCGTTATTCGAAAGGAATGCAGAATAAAATATCGAAAATCGTTCTTGTCTCTCGTTATAGAAATACAAAACAACAAATTCGGACATTTTGAAGGACAAATAACTTTTCTATTCATCAGAAAAGATTTTAAATCTAATAACTAACAAGTGTATTAATACCTGGCCACTTTATATTTACAAAACATCTAGAAATAATTTAAATCGGACTCACCTATTGTTTAAAAATAATTCTGCTTGGGTGAAAATGTGTTGTCGTGACTGGGTCATTTCACCGGACCTGACCTTCCGCAAAAAAAGATGTACATCGCATAACAGCTGATGTTGCGGCTAGGTTAATGAACTCACTTTATTTCACGCTTCACTGCAACATTTTACTGTTACTTTTCACTAATTGTTTAATGTAAGAATCAAAGAAAGAACGCAAATGAAACGCGTGAACAATTTTTCATTAATAACTTGACCGATGTCTCCTTTTCTTTTCGATGTTCAATACTGGACGCTGTGTCCTGAACTGCCGATCGCAACACGACGAACATCCTCGACGGAAAAAAAACACGTGCGAGCTTCTACGCCGCGACGCAACAATTCGTTGAAAAACAATATTTGACGATATGTTACGATCGCCAGTTTAAGATAAAACGTTCGAAGCGCAACGTTAACAAGAAAAAAAATAATCGCTGAAGTTATTTTTGGATAATCGTTTCCACGTTCTAGCCTGTTTATCCACCGTTATTACATTAGGAAGTTATTTAACAGTGACAACAAAATATTGCAGTGAAAAGTGGTAATGAAAAATGTCAGCGAAGTAAAGTTTACTGACCTGGCTGTGACAACAGATGCTATGAGATTTGCATCTTTCTTTACGGAAGGTCAGGTCCGGTGAAATGACCCAGTCATGCCAACACATTTTCACCGAAGCAGGATTATGTTTAAACAATAGGTGAGTTTGATTTAAATTATTTCTACATATTTTGTGAGTTTAAAATAGGCAATAATTAATACATTTGTTATTTTTCATCTTTGTAACAAGCGACAACAACCATCTTCGATATTTTATTCCTTATTCCTTTCGAATAACGAATACAAATATCGAACAAATTCGATTTACTTGGTTTAAATTAATAACAAATAATTAGTTTATCCCCAATCTGTAAATAATGCATAACTGGATCTTATTTTTAATTGCTTTATTCTTTATTTGATTTAACTTTCACGTAGTGGTTTTCTGTTAGCAATTACACTGTCATGGCGCAAACGTGCTTGTTCACGATCACGCTCAGCCGTCAAGCTCGAAGCTGTCGCTCTCGCGTCTGGGCGCGTGCTATTCTCGCGCTCTGATTAGTCAGTGTTTTTCCTTAATAATTCAAAAACTAAGCTTTAACCAGCATTTTGGTACAGGAAAAAGTTGTTTAGAATCACCCCAGCTACCACCCCTTAAAATTATGCCTACCAGTAGCCGAACACCCTATATACAGGGTGCCCCACAATAAGTATAAGAGCCGAAAGGGGAGGTAGGTGGGGCTATTCTGAACAGCTTTTTCCTTTGTCAAAATATTGGTTGAGGCTCCATTTTCGAGTTATTTGCAAAAAACACTGATCAATGAGAGCGCGCATAGACCGGACGCACGACAGCGTGAGTGAAAGCTTCGAGTGTGACGGCCGATCGTCATCGTGAACAAACATGTCGATACCACGTCGGTATACTATAAAATTTCTCTTCTACGCGAGTGTGCACTAGCCGGCATAGTTTCGAAACGAAGGCAAGTGGTCAGGGATGAACGAAAATCGAACTACTTTCAAAAGACAAGTTGCTGACTGACAAGTGCTGATTAATACTGATCTTTGGGAGTACGTGGAAAACATGAGAAGAAATCCGAGATCGCGGAAGGAGACAATGTCTTGACAGCAGCGGCGGCAACGTGGACAGAATCGGTAACGAACAGGAAACGCAGACAGGAAGGCACATTCCGAGCTCATTTTGGCTATCAGACCAACGGAATCGAAGCAAGTAAAGAAATGCATAACATCGCGCGGGTTTGGCTAAAATTACATGAAATATATCAATCACAAGGTCCCGAGAGAAAAGCCACGCTGTTAAAGCGTCTCGTGCTTTACAAAATGACGGAAGGTGACGATATGCGCGAACATATTCGACAATTTTTCAATACGGCCGATAAATTGCAGGAAATGGAAGTAGATGTAAATAAGGATTTCCTAGCGATTATGTTGTTATACAGTTTGCCATCTAGTTACGACAATTTTAGGTATGCAATCGAATCAAGGGACGATCTCCCTGAGCCGGAAGCGCTGAAAATAAAAATACTTCAGGAGTTCGACGCACGGAGAGCGACATGGGAAGAGAAATCGCAGATGTTCGTTCGGAAACAGTACCCATCAAACAAAGAAAACCGAAGCCCATTTGTTATAAATGTCGAAATGTCGGAGACAAAGGAATCCAGTGTCGTGTGAAACAATTACCGACCGAACAAATTACTGCTAGGGTGAAAGAAGTTTCCTTCTTTACGTGCGAGGAGCGAGTGAACGCCGCAAGCGCTAAGTGCGCTACGAGTGCAAACATATGGTGTCTTGACAGCGATTCGAAATCTCACGTGTGCGGTGATTCGGAGAAGTTTGGCAGATGAACGGAGACGCAACAGCGACGACTGAACTTGGCGAGCATCGCGAGCATATCGATAGATGGAGCGGGAGAGCTGCGGATAACCCTTCAAGATGACGATGGCGGAAATAATGTAAATTTAAAGGACGTTAAGGAACGTAAGGATGTGCCCGAGTTAACACATGTTTTCATGGCCGAACGTTGCTAACCGGCCACGAGTAAACTCGGGCTGCGCTTATTTTTCGCGTCACCGTATGTTTCTCTGTTGGCGATCATACAGTGCAATTGTTGGTCCGCATAATTCAAGCTGTGTCTCTCGCTTATAAGAGCCGCTAAGTTGCGTCCTTTGTTGTAAACAAAATTTAATAACTAAAAAAACTTAAAAAAAAAACGATGACGGAACATAACAATGAAGAATCTTTCAATGAATTATATAGGATTAATTTCAAGCGGCGTCGGTTAGATTAGCTTAGTTTATTAGATTACACGTTTACAATTCGCTCTTATCACTTTCTCTCGTTATATTTCTTGTGTCCTCTTCACTCAATCCTCTGTTTATATATTCACTCGTTACACACATACTTGCATACACACTTACGTACAGGTATTCCAACCGCTATCGTACCTCGCATTCTCGCTCTCTCACTCCATCGCTCTCACTCTCTCACTCCATCGCTCTCACTCTCTCACACACGCACTCTCGGTCGCGGTCTCCCTGTTCGAATTTAGGCAACGGTTGCCTTTACCGACCTTGCTGCCCAACAGTACAAAAAGAAACAGTTAATTTCAAAGGAGACAATAACCGCCGGTTATATTTTAACGGATCGACCCTCCTACAATTATACGCGGATGCTTTATCTGATTTGGGAATCAAATTGTGGTTGTTAAGTATGTAGTACATTTGCTTGTGGCGACACCTACTTCCGCTCAACCGTCCCGTCGAAGGGTTCATTTTTATCCCGCCTAAATTTTCCATTTTTTCCTAGAAGGGGATTTCCTTCGGGAGAGAAAGCTCACTTTCCCGGAAAACGCTTTCTTGTTCAGACGTGTCGAAACGCTATTGTATTGTATTCATTCGCGAACTATATTTTGTAATTGTTGAACTGTGTATAGTAGTGAATCCAAAGACTAGTATAAATTCTAACATAATAAATAGTTACATAGACTTTATTAATAAACTGTTAAACTTTTCCACGTTAAATACACGAGTAATTTACCCGATTAACATTAGTCAGTAAAGTGGAGTCCTCCTTCGATTAAGGACCCCACAGTTGGTGACCCCGACGTGATATAAACGGTAAAGGGAAAACAGTAGTCTATTTTCTTTTCTGTTCGTTACGTTAAATAGTAAATTAAAATACGAAAATGCCGTTGACGCGCTCGCTATCGAGGGAAAATCCCAATATGGCGGATTGTGAGGGGTCCAGCAACCCTTGGAAGGCGCCCCAAGCGAGGCAGCCCTCTCGACGGCCGCGTTGAAGAAGTTGCTGCCATTTTGGAGACAGAATCCGGGCGTCTGGTTTATCCAAGTGGAGGCCATGTTCGACTTGGCCAGGATAACGAGTGACGATACGAAATATCGCCACGTGATTACCCAACTGGACCAGGCGGTGTTGCCGTTTGTGGCCGATTTACTAACGTCACTTCCGGTCCGTGGGAAATATGAGGCCATTAAAGAAAAACTGATAACTGCCTTTGACGAGTCCCCGGAGTCGAAATTGCGCCGGGTGTTAAGAAGCCGAAATCTGGAGGACGAGAAGCCGTCGCACTATTTACAGAAAATCCGGAATCTGGCCGGCGACCAGATTAACGAAGCAGTGTTGCGGCAATTATTTTTGGAGCAGCTTCCTGAAAATGTCCGGAGCATCCTCGTAATCAGCGAGACGAGGGATTTGGCAAATTTAGCGCTGCAGGCGGACAAGATCCTGGAGATGCATTTCTGCTACGTGGCAGCGGCATCTCAGGATCCGCATCGAGCTCTTCCGAACGAAGATAGGAGAGATGACCTGCGGGAGCAGGTAGCGCGTCTTGCAAAGATGGTCGAGTCTCTGGCCACGCGTTCATCTTACCGCCGAAACACAACATGGCGTCGGCGTTCCTGTTCGAGGGATGGCCGTTTCCGGCGGCGTTCACTATCCCGTGAAGACAGTGGAGGGCTCTGCTACTTCCATCATCGGTTCGGGGAGAGATCCTTCCGGTGCGTGCAGCCGTGCTCCTGGACCGGACCAACTCTTGGGCCCAATAACAGCAACGCTTCCAGCAGAAGGACGGCGGCCCCGGAAAACTAACAGCGCAACCCCGGGTACAGACGGCGTCGGATGGTCGCGCTGAGAACTGCCGTTTAGTTATTAAGGATACGCGTAATAATTTAAGTTTTTTAGTAGATACAGGGGCGGATATCTCCGTGTTGCCGCTTAGATCGGCGATAAGAGAATCCGTTCCTAGTGATTTTAAGGTTTATGCAGCAAACGGCACCGTCATCGACACATTTGGTACAACGAAATTGACCCTGAATCTGGGACTTCATCGTAGTAAAGGTGCAGCAGCCAATTTTAGGAGCTGATTTTCTCAAAAGGTATGGTCTTCTGGTAGACGTACGTAATAAAAGACTGATTGACGGACTAACGAAATTACATTCAGTAGGACAGATAAGTACAATTTTGCAACCGTCTTTAACAACCCTTTGTAATAGTAACCCGTACCAAAATCTTTTGAGACAGTACATTGACATTACACGACCAATACAGCGACATGACGAACCGAAGCACACGATGCAACACCACATCGTCACCAATGGGCCTCCATGCGCAGAGAGAGCTCGGAGACTCCCTCCAGAAAAATTAAAAGCTGCTCAGAAGGAAATCAATCACCTTCTGCCTCAAGGGATTTGCAGACCATCAAGTAGCCCTTGGGCTAGCCCTCTGCACATGGTGCCCAAGAAGAATGGTGATTGGAGGTTGTGTGGTGACTACAGAAAACTTAACAGTCTCACCGTTGAAGACAAGTATCCCGTCCCACATATACAAGACTTTTCACACAGACTAGACGGGACGACAATTTTCATGACATTAGGCTTGGAGAAAGCTTATCACCAGATACAGATGGCACCAGAAGACCGAGAAAAAACAGCGATAATAACGCCATTTGGCCTTTTTGAATATAACGTTATGACGTTTGGTCTTAAGAATGCTGCGCAAACCTTTCAGTGATTTATGGACGTCGTACTCCGAGTTTTAGATTTTGTATTTTGTTACATAGACGACGTGTTAATAGTTTTCGTCAATGAGCTGGAGCACAAAGAGCATCTAGAAAAGGTCTTCGATAGGTTGAAACAATTCGGTATTTCAATAAATATGGGTAAATGCGTTTTTGGATCTCCATCGGTACAGTACTTGGGGTACTTGATTAACTCTAAGGGAGCCAGTCCGATACCAGATAAAGTGGAGACTATAGTTAATTATGCGAAACCGAATACAATCGCGGATTTACGCCGATTCCTTGGCATGCTGAATTTTTACCGTCGTTTTGTTAAGCACGCTGCCAAGATACAGGCCCCTCTAAACAAATATTTAGAGGGCGCGAAAAAGAGAGACAAAAGACCTATCGAATGGACACCGCAAGCAGTAAAGGCTTTCGATGATTGCAAAAGCTCATTGGCGAACGCAACGTTGTTGGCACACCCAAAAATTAATGTACCCTTGCTTTTACAGACAGACGCTTCAGACTCGGCTAGTGGAGCAGTACTTCATCAGAGAGTGAATGGAATATGGGAACCTCTCGGTTTTTACTCAAAAAAGTTTACACCACAGGAACAGCGGTACAGTACATATAACAGAGAACTCACTGCTATTTTTAAGGCAGTTAAACATTTTAAACACTACATTGAAGGACGTCACTTTACGATACAGACGGACCACAAACCTCTGACTTACGCTTTCCTGCAAAAATCTGACAAGGCTTCGCCGAGACAGTTACGACAATTAGACTACATAGGACAGTTTACGACGGACATAACCCATATTCCAGGATCTTCTAATGAAGTAGCTGATGCTTTGTCACGGCTGGACGTGATTAATCTGCCAGTCGTAGTAAGTACGCAGCAGCTAGCCGAGCATCAAAAAACAGACACAGAATTAGTAGAATTGTTGCAAGGGAATACAGCATTGGACCTGAAGAAATTAAGATTAGACAACACAGACGAGACCGTGCACTGTGACATTTCAGGTACCAGTATTAGACCGTATGTGCCAGCAGCGTTGCGGAAGCAGATTTTCAACAGCACGCATAACCTTTCACACTCAAGCGGTAGGGCAACGAAGAGGTTAATTAGCAGCAGGTTTGTTTGACCAAAAATGAACCAGGACATTTTGCGCTGGGCCAGAACCTGCCTTCCCTGCCAACGTAGTAAAATAAGTAGACACACGGTTAACACTCCCCAACATATGGTTGTTCCAGAGGAACGTTTCAAACATATACATATAGACATTGTAGGTCCTTTACCACCCATAGACGGATACAGGTACTGTCTCACAATGATTGACAGATTCTCCAGGTGGCCTGAGGCAATTCCAATTAAGAACATGTCAGCTGAAACCGTAGCCAAAACGTTTTGCGATACGTGGATTGCAAGATTTGGAGCACCAGCCACAATAACAACAGATAAAGGCTCACAGTTTGAAGGAGCAGTGTTTAAGGAGCTCACTGACTGTATAGGCTGCAAACACATCCACACCACGGCCTATCATCCAGCCTCAAATGGCATGGTGGAAAGGTGGCATAAATCCTTAAAGGCTTCTATAATGTGCCACGAAAAGTCCAACTGGGTGGAAATCCTTCCTACGGTATTGCTCGGTTTAAGGAGCAGCTTTAAAGAAGATATTGGGGCTACAGCAGCAGAAGTGTTATATGGAGTTCCCCTCAGCTTGCCGGGAGAATTTTTCATTGATACTCAGGCATTAGACAATTTTTGTTTAAATAGATTTCGTGAATACATGCGACAGATTCGATCGAGACAGACGGCACACCACGGTAGACGAGGACATTTCATTCCCAAAAATTTATTTGACTGCACTCATGTTTTTGTCAGGATTGATGCGGTAAAGAAACCACTGGATCAGCCATATGAAGGGCCATTTCGTGTTTTGCGACGTGTCACAGACATAACATATTTAATAGAGTATAAGCATTCGTAGAGATTAATGAAACAGACAAAATGTCAAGATCGTATATTAGGTTAGCGTCGTCTGCTTTCCCTGACGGGTCAAGCGACTTGGAGGGGGGTAGTGTGGCCACACCTACATCCGGTCAAGCGTCCGGCCGGAAAGTGCATTTCCGCGCGTAGGCGAGAGTCCCATTCTCTCGTGGAACGAGTAACAGAATAGACGTGCGCTTCAATTAGAAAAAAAGTATAAAAGTTTATATTATAGCTTAATAAGTACGCGATCATATTTCTCATCCATAATAAAAATATCATGTAATATGTGTTTTGAATTCGTCCCGATGTCTTCTAAAGCTATGAATAAAAAAAAATGTATGTTTCTATTTAAAAAACTCAAGGTGACCTTGACTTTGCCAAGAAAGCAAACTGTTTTCGAAATTTGCTTTATTAATATCTATTGTGCACTTCATACCCTGCAAATATTATTGTAAACTTTTTTTTGTAAGGTGGCTGCAAGTGGGAGAAAAATCGTGAGTAGCGTTACAGGTAACACCCTGTATATTGTGTCTTACTCTCATTTAATTAAGGCCAAGGTTATTAACAAGGGACAGCACCTAGGTGTTACACGCGAATTTTAATGAAATTTACATATGTGGTAGCTTTTAAAAATTATTTGACACGTATTTTTTTATATCTGCTGACATGCATGTTGAGGGGGTGAAAATAGGCCTCAAAGTTGGGGGTTGAAAACACATTTTCTTTAATATCTCGGAAACTAGATGGTGTAGGAGGGTGCATTTTTTTTTAAATTGTGTATTTTTGAGCAAGGACTTTATTTGATTTCTAAAATTTCGGGAGAAATTATTTATTTGAATAATATATTAAAAAATTAGATTTTTTATTCAATTTTTTATCCTAAATGCAGCTTGATTTATATGCAGCTTTGTATACGTAAAATATAGATCAAAATAGGAGATACATGTTTTTGGAATTTTTTGTTTATTACAATTTAGCAATAATTATTACCTGTACAATTTTCTTCTATTTTTTACGGAGAAAAGTGTTGAGATTTGTTTTCGAAGAGGGTGAGCCCTTTTTATACAATCATTTGCCACGTTTTGAACAATTGGATAATATTACATGTTTATTATTCCATCGGTAGCCACAGAAGGTCCAGCGGGCAGATATAAATCCGCCACGGTACCAATACTCGCTGTTCAGATGCATTCAACATGTATGAAGAATCATATGTATACAGATATAGAAATACAACAAGAGTGTATATTTGACGATTTGATGCATGACCAAATCTTACCTATTCTACCTAATCTTAGCTTCTACTTAAAAATTTGCCAAAATTTAATCATTGCATATATTCTTACTTGTTATTAGTTATTAAATACTCAAACCTGTGTTTTGTTTTTAAATAAATTCTTAATAATGTAATTTGCCAGTTTCCTTATACTCAACAACGGTTATATGCCCAGGCAATGTAAGTAAATGACATAACCTAAAAATTCGCCACGTGCATACAAGTACCACACGTCCAATCTAATAAGATAGTTGAAAGAAACAGAACAAAAATGACTGAGAACACTAAATTAGATTTAAAAATTACAAAGTTGTCAGACAATAATTATAGAACGTGGAAAATAGAAATGAAATGGACGAACAAGACATCAAGTGTTCGCCATCTAAAGGCATATGGATCACTTTCCTACACACATTTAGTCAGACAAGGACAGAAGAAACTAGACGACAGATCTGTTCCCTGTGTGTTAGTCGGATATACAAGTTAAACTAAAGGTTATCGATTATGGTGTCCCAAAAACCAAGACGTGATTGTAACAAAACATGTAAGATTTGTAGAAGAAAAAATGGGCTACGAATGGTTGTGTCATACCCTGATAAGGGATTCGTCACCGACAGCCAGCCCTCTTTTGCTTTTAGTCACCGTTGACTCCTAAGGAATCTCGGAGTCTTCTCCTTGACTCATCACCAACCTTAGGACCCGATTAGGCCCCTCCACCTAAACACCTCAAACTATATAAGACCCTATGTAACACAAAATAAAGGCCATTGTATACCGAAAGTTCAATTGTATCAAACCTCTGCCCGATATTCCTCTTTCTACGGAGTTAGGAACCTCGCGAGTAGAGAAACCTTCGATTACATAAGTTTGTGCATCGTTCCCCGTGACAATTGGCGATCCAGCCAGGATATCACTCATCCACTGGAAGAAAACCTCGAAGGACTACGACTACGGCATAGACACCACGAGGGGACTACGTTGAGCCATCTCTCCAGGAACAATGATATCCACGGACCAACCTACAGAAGGGAGCAGGTAAAAACTGGCCTTCACACATTATAGAAACATACCGTCAATCATAGACTCAGACAGCTCTTACTCCGACGATACTGAAGTCGAATTAACAGCCATGACTGACTCCACATTAAAACTCATTTTGGATAAACTCTCCAAAATGGACGAGAATTTCGCCCACGTTAATGCACGGCTCGACCGAGCAGACAAGGATAACCTAAGTCGAGGCGAAGAAATACGCAGCTTAGCCGCACAAATTAACTTAATAGCGATAACAGAAGACGACGCAACCTCAGTCGCCAGTCAACCCTGTTATCAAGCTGCCAAACAGCGCACATCCACAATTAAACACGACTGCTCCGAGGAAGACGACCGAAGACAATCGTCCCCACCCGAAGAAGGAATATCAACCCTCACAAGAAACCAACAAGCGATTGGACAATTGAAAGCCACCGACGCCATAAGAACAGTTAAAACCTTGCGAGAGAGTGACGACGTAGGTGTTGAGGATTTCATACTTTCGGTGAGAAAAAGCAGAGCCAGATGTTTAGAACCTGAATTACTATTAGATTTAATTTTGATTGAAAAAATAACCGAACACGCCAAACGAAGCATACGATACATAAGAATCGATTCATACGAAAAACTTTACGACTGTCTACGACAACATGTTTCCACACCCACCACCGTCAGCAACAGCCGAACGAAGCTACAAGGCATCAGACAAGGTCCAACGGAAAGCGTTCAATCTTACAACATGCTCTTCCGACAACAGTTCAACGAACTTCTCTACGCCACCCAGAACGAGAATAAAACGCCGATGGAAAGGAAAATTGCCATCAGTATTGTAGGCGACGTATAATATGCAGACGACGTATAATGTAACGTCGTCATCGTCTCGTACGTCTAGACTCAATCGCACCGATGACCGTCGCGTCGCATATAGGTACGACGTACCGTTTTCGAAAAACAGGAGAAACGAAGCGACATCGCCACGACGTGGCGATGCACCGGCAGTCTGCCTCGATCCATCGACGAATAAATACATATTTCTTTAATTTGTCTTTTTTTGTTCGATCTCCCCTTTACGCTACAGTATAGAAGAAAGAGAGGCCGTGAGAAATTGGACATATAGTGAGAGCTTGTGATCCAACAACCTTATTGCGAGCACAACAACTAGCAGCCGATAAGGAACAATGGCTGAAAGACGCCAACGGTGCTATCAGGCGATCTTTGGTCAACAACAATCTACCACCGCGTCGACACATCCGCGTACCGAACTCAAGTGTACTAACAATTAGAAGAAAACCCGGTAGACCTAAAAAGAAAATCAAGAACCCACATGGTAGAAAAGGAAAACCAACGGCGATCTCTCTAGAAGTAGAGAATGAGGAAGAACCCGATGAAGATGAAGAAAATGAATCCAGTGTAGAATTGAATTTTATGGAAATTATTGTAGGAATATGATGTGTTAAGGGAACTTATCCCTCGTAATTTTACGGTAAAGATAAATTTATTTGCTGGTTTTCCTCACAATCCTCGCTGTCTCTCGGTGTTACAGTGTATCCTGTTAGGAGATTTATGGCAGGGACGGTCACTATTGAGACTGGTGACATTAACCAGTCACCACTTGGGACTTTTGCCATGGGTCTTAACTTCGCCCACCTTGAAGATGCTCGTGTTCCCCTTCCACAATGAAACGCGCTAAGGGCGTACTGGAAGGGAGGGTACGAGGATATACGTTTTAGTTTTTCCGGGGCAGTTCATTTTTAGCAATCCACAGCATTAGTCAGAAATTCACAGTAATTAGGAACACACCATTTTCGACACGACACAGATTGTAATAAATACATACACACACACACACACAACTACGCTCACACACACCACATCTGCAATACTAATAAATCACAGTAATTAAGATCATCAGAAGTTTATTTGATTCCCAATTTCACAATTGGGTGGTCCTTCGAGCAGACGGCACAACAAGGAGTGCAATAACCTGGGAAGTATACCGCTTCCTAAACACTCGGTTCTCTCGCTGTATTCTCGCTGGTATTATAATAATTCTTTCTAAGCTGCGCCTCGGTTTATATACGCAATATTTCAATACATTTACGGATACACAGATATTGTGGTTATCGCCCTTTATAACATTTTTCTCTCTCACACGCACACTCTCTCTCTCTCTGTATCGCGGTCGATCACCTTTTCGCGGTGTTTATAGCCGAAACCGTTGGCAAAGGAGAGCAATTGCTGCACGCGTCCTAAGCAGTTGACTAGTACACAAGTTTTTACCCTCCTTCCAACGGTTTCGGTTCGGCAACGGTTCCTATCGTTTTTACATCTCTACATTATTGAACCAGAAACACTAGACGGGGCCATGTCTTCACCACAAGCTCAAAAATGGGAAGAGGCCATACACGAAGAAATGACCAGTCTGAAGCAATGTGGAACATGGAAAACCCTAAGTCATGTACCACCAGGACGAAAAAGCATTGGTAATGTGGGATAGGGTCACAGGGTACATGGGTAAAGTCGCTGATACTGGCGTCTCTTCGATCATTCGATATATTACATGATCTTTTGTTCGATAGTTTTTCCGTAACGAGGAAACGAAAAATAAAAGTAGAGAGTCGGTTATCAGATGTCGTATTGTGCACATCATTAAATATAATTCTGTTAAAATATAATTAATTGGAAATAATAACAAAGTATTCAATAATTTTTATTTAAAGTGTAACAGTTAAAGTTATAAACATTTCAATAATTTTCAATAAAACTTTCTTTAAATAATTACTACAGTAGTAAATGGGTGTTTGAATTAAAACGAGATTGTGAAGGTAAGGTATTACGATACAATTGAATATACAACAGATTATAATGAGAACTACTCGCCCGTCGCAAGTTTTTCAATAATTAGACTATTAACTGCCATCTCAGTAATTTTCAGATGGTTTATTAGACATTTAGACATCAAATGTGCATACCTTTATGGACACCTAGAAGCGGAGATTTATATGAGGCTAAATCCAATACACAAAGACGAAAAAGACGCCGTAGTGAAGCTAAAACGACCGATTTATGGACTGAAACAATCCGGAAGAAACTGGAACGCCAAATTCAACAACTTTCTAAAAAAAAACGGATTCGAGAGATTACAATCATCCAATTGTATTTATAGGAAAGGGTATTGGACAATAGCGGTAATATACGTAGATGATATTTTTATAGTCGCGAGCGATTTAGAATCTATTAATGATTTCGTTAAATCTATAAGCAAAAACTACGAGATGTAATGTGTTAGGCGTTAAAGTAGGGAGACACGACGAAATGGTTAGCTTAAGTCAGAAATCGTACATAGAATCATTAATACGGAAATATAATATGCGCGAATGTAGAGGTGCGACAACACTATTAGAGCCAGGATTGAAATTATCAAAAGATATAGAATCAGATTTGTTAAACGAAAATAGAAAAAGTCTATATCGCGAAATTATTGGATCTTTAATGTTTGTAGCACTACGTACAAGACCAGATATATTATTCGCAGTTACAAAATTATCTCAATTTAATTCAAGTCTGAAAGAAATACATTGGACACAGGCTAAACACATCGTGCGATATTTAAGCAAAACCAAAGATTATATTATAGTTTACAAGCCAAAGCAGATACCAAAGACAGAGATTTTTTGTGACGCAGATTGAGCCGGAGATATCGACGATATACATTCTTTCAGCGGTTTAGTTGTAATGCTCGGTTCAAATGTTGTGCAATGGGTATCGTGCAAATAGAAAGGAATATCCACCTCGACAATGGAGGCTGAGTATGTCGCTTTATCGTATGGTATAAAGGAAGCCATATGGTTACGGATGTTATTAACAGAATTATAATTGTACGAATTTTTATCAGGAAATTGTAATGTGTATTGCGACAACAGAGCAGCAATAGATTTTTCCAAGAATAGATTAGAAAATTCTCGTACTAAGCATATAGACATTGCGTATCACATCGTTAGAGAGGAAATAGAAAAGAAATCAGTAAATTTGTCATATGTAGCATCAAACGAAAATGTAGCGGATGTAATGACGAAATCATTAAAGAGTATAGCTCATCAGAAATGTATTAACAAAATGATAACAGAACTCGCGAAAGTGGTGATGTCCCTTGTAAGAGTCACTGCCTACATTCTTCGATTCGTAACGAAATTGCGTCTGCAAACCAAGCGAATGATTTCTACGAATGCATGCCACAGCACGTTCAACAAGCCAAAAGTTCTGTATTCGCACGAAATCCAAAACGCCAAAATTATTATGCTTCGTGCTATTCAGCGCGAGTCATTTCCACAAGAAATAGAGCGACTTATTACGAATCAGAAAATTCCCAATTCCAGTCCATTGGCACCTCTTAACCCTTTCGTTGACGCCGACGGCTTAATACGCGTTGGAGAACGTCTTCGTAAATCGAATCTTCCGGAAAAAACAAAACACCCTATTGTGCTTCGATCCGATCCCATCGTAGCTGCGTTCATAACGCACCATCACTTACGAACTCTACACAGATTATTCTGTGTCCGGCCCACCAAAGCAGGACGCGGACGTGTTTCCTCACCCGGTCGGGTATACACAACTAACATCCCATTCTAGACCCCGAAGGTCACTGTCCCTAAGAGTCCATCCCAAATTGGCATAGCGCCGGTCCACATCCCGGCGGGGCTTTCAAATGCCACCCTTAGTATCTGTGATAGCCAGAATGAACCTCAAGCAACGTTAACAGGTCATCATCGAGTTTCATCTACCGCACATCAATTTCTGTCAGTGGCATCCGTTACTCAGAAACCTGAGATTGGGTAGCTCCGTAGCGACAGTTTTAAGAGTAAAGTCGTGCGGTCTGCATCACGGACTCGTCTCGGATACTAGAATGACTGGGTCCATCAATCCGACACCTCAAAATACGACGGCCGTGCTTTTATCCTACGCACAATCCCATGCTAGGAAGACTCCTCTTCCAGCGTTTGATGGGGAACCGCCGAGGGCACTCACCGCAACACCTCTTCCACGCAATTCTGCACACCAAGGGCATCCGTTACCCAGAGTTCTGGGATTGAGTAGCACCATGGAGGCTTTTTAGGGTAAGCGGTGCGTGGTCTCCAGGATCTCGTCTCGGATACTAGGTCAAAGCCCGAGACCTCGAACGACAGCCCTGTCACGCAAACCCTTGGGATCGAGCCGATATGGCGCCCAATACGCTCATCAACTCTACCACACGTTCCTACCAAAGGCGGTTGTGCTTTGCCCAGATTCCTGGGAACACGCAACACCATGCGCAATGGTTTTATGGCCCATAGCAGTGTGGTCTGGCCATGGGCCCATTACGAACTCTACACGTCGGACTATCTCTTACTCTCGTTTCCCTTCGCAACGAATTTTGAATTTTGCGTGCTCGGGCTGTTATTCGCACTGTGTTGTATCGCTGCGTAACGCGCGCCCGAGAAAACGCAATCGTTCCGACGGAGTTGATGGGAACACTACCGTCCGTTCGCACAAATCGCACTATTCGAGCGTTTGTACATACCGGCATCGACTATGCTGGACCCATACTCGTGCGCAATGCATCGGGACGCGGTTACAAATCGCACAAAGCTTATATTGCCTTATTTATTTGTATGACCACGAAAGCAATGCATTTAGAACTGGTGCATGATTATGGATCCTCTGCTTTTATTGCCGCATTGCAACGTTTTATTTCGCGACGTGGATTACCGCAATCCATGTATTCCGACAATGGGACAACATTCCAAGGGGCGAATCGAGAATTGACCAACGCTCACTGACAAGCGATTCGAGATCCTAATTTTTTAAATAAACTATCCACCGAGTCCATAATTTGACACTTCTTATCACCGGCTGCTCCCCACTTCGGAGGCTTGTGGGAAGCAGGCGTTCGAAGTGTTAAGCGACATTTAAACCGCTGCATAGGCAGTCACACGCTCACGACGGAGGAAATGACCACAATATTCTGTCGTATCGAAGTCTGCTTAAATTCTCGCCCCATTGCTGCGGTGTCGGAAACCTCGATGACTACCATCCGTTAACCCCGGGTCATTTTTTAATAGGCGCTCCATTAATTGCGCTCCCAGAACCTAGTGTACTCGACCTCAACTAGAAGCGTCTCTCTCGTTGGCAAGTAGTTCAGCGTATCACCGAGGATTTCTGGCAGGTATGGCCGAGAGATTACTTATGCAATTTGCAACAGCGTCCCAAATGGCGTGTCGTGCAACGCCTTGCAAAAATCGGCCGTCTTGTACTGTTACGTAATTGAGCGACACGAGCAGGTCGCCGGCGACTCGTACATACACGTGCATTCGTGACGTCATTGCGACCAACGAATTTAACGAACTTTATACATCGTCATACGTGTGTGAGCGTGCTCTTATTCTGTAAACAGTGTTTTGTCGTTGTTAATAAAAGTGGTTCTTGTTATTCGTTAATTCTGTCTCATTTTGTCTATCGCCATGAGTCACGAATTGTCTCCATCTCCGTCTTGCCCGTTCGGTCATCTAAGGACCTGCCGCGCGGGAAAAGAACAGAGGCATTAACACGTTCCCGCCGGCGGTCTTATTTGTAGTTTGCGGCATCTGACGGCTTTCTAATTCATAGTTTATCCCGTCGGGCGGCGCTGTTGTCGCACTTTCTATTCCCGCCACATCGAGATGTCGCTAGTCGTCTGGCAAATCAAACCACATGAAAGGCGCGAACGTATTCAGACGACAAGTGAATTATTGCCGAGTACAAATACTTTTCAATTGTGGAGGTTTGCGAAATATAGTTTGTACTTTGCTTCTGGCACTAAGAGTCGTAAATTGTTTTCCGCTCTGAAAAGTTCTCCCGAACAAAGTAGCCAAAATATAATTCGCGCTTATTGAAATTTCGATTCTTATAGCATTTGTTCTTATGGTCACAGTGCTTCTTATTTTGAGATTTTTATGTAAGTAATATCTAATTTTTATAAAAATTTATTTTTATTATTAGCTGCATTACATTACTTTATTACAACCCATTAGAATGTCAACTAGGCGTTTAGAAATGAATGATTCATCAGATGAATATACAGACATATTTTATCGGAGGAAAGGTGTACAACCTATCAATTACACTTCAGATGAAGACGAATTAGGACCGGAAGGTAATCTTGTCGATTTTTCATACAATGAATTTAGTTATTCACATTTGGATATGAATGTAGAAAGTCAAGCGGAAGAATGGAGGCCAATTCAAAGAAGAGAAATACAAAGCACCGTTACAGAACATGTACATACGCAGGACGCGGAGCGTCTAGTAGGAAATATTGATTGCAATGACCCTTTTGACCTTTATAAATTATTTGCAACCGATAGCATTCTTCAACTAATGGTTGAAGAAACAAATAAATATTCCATACAATGTGGGTTTAGTACAAACAGAAGAAAACATGAGCTATCGTGGGAACCGATTACAATAAGCGAGATGAAAGTTTTACCGCAGCGAAAGTTCTATAGCGTGACTTTTATGTAGATGACGTTTTGAAAGAAGAAGCATTTATGTTAAGAAAAGAATTGACCGTTCTCTTGAAGGAAGCCGGGTTGTATATCAGACAATGGGCATCAAATGATAGGACCTTATTAGACGGTTTAACCGAACAGGACGTTAATCGGAACCTCGCTATCGGCGAGTCATCAACTCTGAAAGCATTAGGTATATTCTAGAACTCATCAAAAGACTCAATTCATTACTCGGTAAAGACAGGATCCAATACAATCCGTGTCACCAAGCGCACAATAAGTTCCGAAATTGCGAAAATTTACGACCCTTTGGATCTCCTCGGGCCGGTCAAAATAACAGCAAAGATACTACTCCAAAAACTGTGGACTATCAAAGTGGATTGGGATAAATCGTTGCCACTAAGCGTGCAAAACGATTGGAACAGATATTATAAGCAATTACCATTACTGAATAACGTCACCTTCCAACGGAATACCATCGTTAGTTCACCGATAGAAATACAGTTGCACGGTTTCTGCGATGCGAGCAAAAAGGCATACGGAGCCTGCATATACGAGGTCTGTTCCAAAAGTATCCGACCTTCCTTCATATTTCCCTGCTTGTGTTATCCTTCGTCATCGGGCTGGTGGCATCCTTCGAAGTAGTCCCCATTTGATTGTAGAATACGTTGCCAACGGCCTTTCCACTTATGGAAACAGTCCTGGAACTCGTTTTTCGGAAAATAGCCTTTAGAGCATTCGTCGTATTAGTTTCGACCGTTTCTTTATCGTCGAATCGGTGTTTTTTGAGTGGCATTTTCAATCTTGGAAACAACCAAAAATCGCAGGGAGCTACATCAGGACTACACGGAGGCTGACGGAGCTGTATGACTTTGTGCTTCGTCAAATATTGCTGCACAAGATTCGATGCATGCGCTGGCGCGTTATCGTGATGAAGAAGCCAATCACCGGTTGACCAAAACTGAGGCCATTTTCTTCTAATTGCGTCACGTAATCTTTTCATAACTTGAAGATAATATGCTTTGTTGATCGTCTGACCTCTAGAACCATATCCGTGGTGTACAACACCCTCATAATAAAAAAAAACAATAAGCAACGACTTGATATTGTTCCGACTTTGGCGTGCTTTTTTCGGTCATGGCTCCGACGACAGCTTCCACTGCGAAGATCGTGGTTTTGTTTCGGGATCATAACCATACACCCACGATTCGTCACCAGTTATAATCTTTTAAGCAGGTTTTCATCACCATTAACCATTTCCAAATTGTCCCGAGCGATTTCAAGGTGAAGGTTCTTCTGTTCCACCGTTAGCAATTTTGGAATGAATTTCGCACACACGCGAACCATTTGCAAATTTTCAGTTAAAATCTTCCAAACACTAGTTTTCGGTATTCCAAGATTACATTCTAGTTCTCGCACAGTCAATCGACGATGTTCGTTGATCGCAAGTCGCACACGTTCGATATTATTAGGTGTTTTTGTCGTGGAAGGCCGCCCAGAGCGTGGGTTACTATCAACAGACGTGCGGCCAACTTTGAACCGCTTATACCACTCTTTGATTTGTATGTTGCTCATACACTCGTCCCCAAATGCCTTCTTCGTCATTTCGATGGTTTCCGCATAACTCTTTTCGAGTTTTAAGCAAAATTTGATGCAAATTCGTTGCTCCTGTCTTTCCGTCATTTTTCACAACAGCAGAATGCGACGAACGTAAAAAACGCTTCGTAAACAAATGCACGTTGCACGTGAACTAAGACGTCCCGACGAAAATTGCAATATCGTGGGAGTTCGTAAAGCTTTGCAGTTGATACTCATACCCGACAAATGACGCTAAAATTATCAAGTGCGAAGAAATAAAAGAAGGTCGGATACTTTTGGGACAGACCACGTATCTTCGTTCCATTGATAGACACGGTTGCGTCCGCGTTGAACTCCTGGTCGCGAAATCCAGGGTAGCCCTTATTAAACAACAAACAATTCCACATCTGGAATTATGCGGTGCGTTGCTCCTTGTCTCGATATACAAATCAATAGAACAATCCCTGCACATCTCAATCACTCAATATTTTTTCTGGACCGATTCCACGATCGTCCTCCATTGGCTTTCCACTTCTCCGAGCACGTTGAAGACCTTTGTCGCGAATAGAGTCTCAAAAATCCAAAGAACCAGTAACATATCCAATTGGCACCATGTGAAAACAATGGATAACCCAGCTGACCTTATCTCGCGAGGCCAAACAGCTGAAGAATTTCTGCAGCCATCTATATGGTATCATGGTCCATCGTGGCTCGCCAAAGATCAAACACATTGGCCAACGTGGGAACTATCTCCGATCAAAGATCTACCGGATCTAAAAAGAGCATGCTGTTTGGCGGCTGTTCGCATCGATACCAGCATCTTCGAAAGATATTCATCATGGGAAAAACTCGTCCGCGTCGTCGCCCGTTGTCTGTACAATCAAGAAAGGAAGGTCTCAGCGTGATAGAATTGCAGCACGCGTGCAACAGATTGATCAAATTATTACAACAGTAACACTTTGCTGATGAAATATACTGCCTCAGCAAGGATAAAACGCCCGATATAAAAAAAAAACTTCAAAGATTAAACCCGTTCATTGATAAGGATGGTATTCTACGGGTAGGAGGTAGATTAAAACATTCAACGATGCCATTTTCTCAGAAACACCCAATAATTCTCCCAAAATCAACAATCACTGCGCGTATTATCGAAAATGAACATCACATACAATTGCATGTAGGAACCCAAGCTACGCTATACGCGATTAGAAAACGTTACTGGCCAATCGACGGACGAAGCCAAGTTTGGAGAACTATTAAAAATTGTGTACGCTGTCGTCGACTTCGCCCACCACCGGTCGAATATCTGATGGGTGATCTACCTGTTAAGACAGCAAGAGGACAACTTTATGATGCGGCCAAATATTCATAGAGTCATTTGTAAACCGTTAGTTTTCTTCTTTGTGAGTTCAGCAGGCCGGCCTGCAGCCAGTATGCGGCACATAAGGGTCATTTTAGAAGTCAGCTATTGTCCATCTTTTTGCTTCAGCCCGGGTATCATAAAGTCGTATTCCAGAGGGTTCTTTAGAATTTCAGAAATTAGTGTCCACAGGGATCTTGACCTGACGGAATTTCGACGATGTTGCCAAACATGTGCTAACGATAGCGTCCAGCCCCGTCACCTCCGCTCCAGGGATGTACCGCGCTATGTGCACTGGAAGGGGATAACACGGAATTGGCCAACATAATTTTAAGAAATGCGGAAACTAGCGTTACGACCCACCCTCTTTTTACAAGAAGGAGAAGGGGTGCGAAGATGATGTGACAACGGAGCTGAGGTCGTCGGAATATGGAGATTAGAAAAACAACTTGTATTAGAAACATTCAGATTAGCAAACCGTGTACTAGAAATAGTTCTCAGACTTATTATATCAGTCAGTCAAAATCAACTACTTAGTTTTTATTCCCAAATCATTTGGGTGGTCCTCAGACCTTAGACGGCATGAAGTGCAATATCCTCAACTTGGGCAATCAGAAGCTGAGTTTAAACATTACCTGAGGCCCGAGTCACAGAAGCTCGTCCATTCTCTAACATGGGAATAGATTACTGTGGCCCCTTTTATACAGGGTGTCCCACAATAAGTGTAAGAGCCGAAAAGGGGAGGTAGATGGGGCTATTCTGAACAGCTTTTTCCTTTGTCAAAATATTGGTTGAGGCTCCATTTTCAAGTTATTTGCAAAAAACACTGATCAATGAGAGCGCGCATAGACCGGGCGCGCGACAGCGTGAGCGAAAGAATAGTCTTACAACTATATCACAATTTATTGCAATCCAATCCTGGCACTGTAGGATACCATATCTTCAACGACCGGTACTTTACAAGCATTCCCTTAGCAGATGCACTACTGAAAATGAAATGTAATCTAACTGGAACTATCCAGACGAATAGGAAATGTATTCCAGATGAAATAAAGAATCCAAAGATTGCAAAAAATGAAATAGTTGCTTACAGAAAGAAAGATTTACTATTATTGGCTTGGAGAGACAAGCGTATTGTGACCATGCTCAGCACCTGTGCTACCTCATCTTCAAAAACCGTCACTAAAAGGTCAAGGAAGGAAGGAATAACTGATATTGTGAAACCAGATGTGGTTCTAAATTATAATAAATATATGGGCGGGGCAGACAAAACAGACCAGTACACAGGCACGTACTGTTTCATGAGAAAATTTAAAAAATGGTGGCGAAAATTATTTTTTTGGGGATTGGAAGTTTCAGTTATAAATTCCTATGTATTATATCAGGAACATCACAAGAAATACAACATAAAAAAGTTAAGTAATTTAGTTTGTACGTCGCTTGGTTGATCAATTGATTGGAGATTTTTGAGATACTGATCCTAAGCCTCCTTCAACTTCTGGAACAGCAGAAAGGCTCAACGGTCTTCTACATATTATTCGGCGAAATGAGACAGGACGAAGTAAAGTTTGTGTCGTATGCTCGAATCGGAACGTAAAACATGGAAGGAGAGAGTCGATGTACTATTGTGCTACTTGCTCGGCTAAGCCGGCCTTGCACACAGGTGATTGTTTTGAAATATACCACACAAAGCAAGAATATAAATCATCTCATATGTAAACACGACTAAATTTGTTTGTTTATTATTCTGTTAGATTTTATGAAAAACTTATTTAAATAAAGCATTAGTTTTTATAACGCAAACGCGCGACGTGAATATTTTCTTTACTGCGCGCTCCAATACCTGTCGTCCACAGCGACGCTCGCCCGTCGAGCGGCTCCGTCCGCAACGGGTTAAATATCAATTGAAACGCGTCGTAGGATCTGAGCTCTTTACTTTCGAAGATTTCAATACACTCATCATAGAGATCGAATCAATCCTGAATTCCCGTCCAGTCGCTCCAATTTCATCTGATCCGAACGATCTTCTTGTCCTGTCACCCAGCCATTTCCTTATCGGCGAATCATTAATGAGTTTACCCGAGATTACAGGGACGTGCTTCCTAATCGTCTATCTAGCTGGAAGCATATCCAACAGATCGAACATTTTTAGACTCGTTGGCGCCGGGAGTACCTGAACGAGATCATCAGCCGCAATAAGTGGATGAAAGGCAGTCATACAATCAAGGAACCATAGTCCCACTAAGGGGGGACAATGTGCCACCAACACAGTGGCCACTAGGCAGGGTTGTCAAAGTTCACCCTAGCTCCGACGGTATTATTCGTACCGTGACCGTCAAAACGAGTACAACCGTATTTGACCGAAGCGTCAAGGAACTGGTACCGCTCCTGAACCAACCCCAGGAGGAGATTAATAGGCACCCAGCATCCATGGGGGATGAGACAACCCGAGAGAAGCAGACGGACATGAGAGACCAAGATGAATCCCATTAATTGTCATTCATGTATATTTCATGCCTAATTCATATCTTGTGACGTGGTATTTTATACCCGTCACAAGAAGCCTCCTCGGGAACCGGAAGGGGTCATAGAACGCCGGGAATAGCCGTCTAGAGAGAGAGCGAATCGCGTATAATCCCGTACGACTGTAATCTGCCGCTTTATTATTTTGTATTTACCGCCATGGAGTAACGACGTACACTGAGGGAACAACGTACGCCGAGGAAACGTGCCGATACCCTGCCGCTACCCCGCTACGACCCTACGATAGACCAGGAAGAGGCCGCGGGGCAGGAGGAGATCCTGCCGAAGAAGTCATCGCAGGAAGAAGGAGACTCCAGCGAAGGGTAGGGGTGATCACGCGGTGTCCTCGTACCGGCACAAGGGCTCGCGTCGAATTACTCCGTTGCTGGCAATTGCCTAATCAAGTGCGTTTCATAGTAGTACCAAGTAGAATATTTGTCTCGATTCCGAGCCGACTTCAAACAAAAGGACACCTCGGTAAGCCCCTCTTATTACTACCACTGTAAAGATCACGAAACCGGGACCTTTTTTTTTTTATATCGCGGGTTGTCGAATACCGATCGAACAGTTGACGGTCAGGATCTGCAAAAAGCAACGTGGAATGTCGGTATTGTTCGCGTAGTTTCTAAGTAGGTTAAGATAGAAGGGTAAACCCGGGGGCCCCTGCCCGGGACGGTCGCGGATCCCGACGTCCGGTCGTTTCGTTTAGGTTTCGTTAAACTAGAAAGACCGCTTCCCGATCTTTCTAGAAGCCGAACTCCTACCGGTTACTGAACCTAATTGGGTGATTGTACCGCGTTAGCCACAATCTATCGCGTTTTGCTTTGAATTGGGCCCTCCCGCGTCCCGAGTTCGTGATCTCATAATTGCGGGAGTAGAACGTAAAGTTGCATGTTGTACGGTACCGAAAAACCGCTGTTTGTCGCTCTAACTCTCTCTCTAGACGGTCGCCATTACGGAATCATCTCGCGTGTAGGATTAAGTCGCGTTCGCGTTGCGTGTCGTTGCGTTCCGTTTCGTTTAGTGCGTAATACGACCGGAAATCCCGAAAGAATCTAGAAATTTAGCATTTCGCGTACCAGATTTAAAACCTTGTCCGTTACCGTACCTCGGCCTTCTGCCGAGTACGGCGCGTTGCGATTTATCGCGATATACCAGCTTACGAGTGGTCAAACTGTACTAGTCATAGCTCATAATTAGATTTAAATAAACGCCGGCTTTAGAAATTATCTCCGCTTTGTCGAGGTCTCTTTCGACCCATCCGGATCTTCCGTTCCCGTTAACCTCCGCGACTAAAGTCCTTTTTCCCCGAAGAATCCCGCCACGCTACCATTTCTTCCGATATCTGAGCTGCCGTGCTTTTCCGCCGCCGATTCGGGTCCTCCGTATTTCGAATTTCCGAATTCTTGTATTCGATCGGTTCCGCTTTGTCCGTGTCGTCGAGTAACGTATAGTTTTCCAGTTTTATAGTAGCGTTCGGTATCGTGACGCGGAAACGCGTCTGGCGCCCAACAAATTAGGTTACGTTCCGATATCGCGAGGGTTCGAATCGGGCGGCGAAGTGCTACTCGTTCGCGGATCCGCGGAGGCGCTGCGAAGGTCAGACTCGCGTGCAGACTCGGCACGGGCCGAATAAGCACCCGCGGACGAGGCGGGGTCGCGGAGACGGCGTAGAATACCCTTCCGCGAAATACCGCGTGGCAACATAAACGTTCCCGACTTCTTAGAAAAATTGCTGCCTGAAATAATTCTAGAGCCACGGCTGGAGAGATGCTAAAGAGACTACAATCCGGCAATAAGGTATGCAAGCTGAAGGAAGCATTGTACGGTCTTAAGCAAGCTGGTCGGCAGTGGCACGTGAAACTTCGCCAAGACTTGCAAGAATGGGGATTGCAGCCTCTCAGCGGCGATACAAGCGTTTACAAATTAAAGAAAACTTGAGGCGAAGGTTTAATTTAAGAGATTTAGGCAGGATTAGTTGCTGTCTTAGTCTGGAATTTACTCAAGACGAGGAGGGGATGTTCATTTGTCAAGAGGGGTATGCAAGAACCATCTTGCGTAAATTTGGTATGGAAGACTGTAACCCAGTCTCGACCCTTGTGGATGTATTCAGGAAGCTAGACGAACCGAACGAACCTCTAACTGAGGCAGGTTGTCCTTTCCGTGAATTAATCAGATGTCTTATGTGTCCTTCAGTCTGAACAAGGCCAGACATCTCTTACGCTGTGAATTCCCTGAGCCAGTTCAATAACAAATTCGGGAAGGAGCACTGGATCGCAGCGAAAAGGATTCTGCGTTATTTGAAAGGAACATTGGATTACGGCTTAATGTATACGCGCAGCGATAATCCATTATATGGATATGTAAATGTCGATTGGGCCGGTTGTGTAAAAGAAAGAAAATCGTATACCGGCTACGCCTTCGTCCTTGCCAATGCAGCTACGAGCTGGGAATCGAGAAAGCAACAAACTGTCGCTCTCTCATCGACTGAGTCGGAGTACATAGCTATCGCCGATTGTGTAAAAGAAGCGATACACGTTCCGCGTTTTATAAGCGAATCAATGGGATCGGATTTAAATCCTATGACTATTTCTAACGACAATCAGGGATCTCAAAAATGAGCTAAAAACCCTGTTTTTCATTCCAGGACTAAACACATAGACGTGAAACACCACCTCATGCAAAAAGCCGTCGAGAAAAATCTTGTAGATTTGAAGTATATGCCTTTGAGAGAAATACCAGCTGACGTACTGACGAAAAGTCTCTCAAATTCGTCTCATATGTTATGTATTAAAAACCTAGGTTTAACCAGGCGAAAATGTTAAAGTATAGCGTTCAGAGGCTTAAAAGGGAGTGTTAGTCTATCTTATATACATAGCAAGCCTCTATCTATTTATTTATTTAAAGTTGTATTCCTGTAGTGTCAAACTTCGCGTAATACCGTGAAGAAGCCACGTTCCTCTTTTTTTTTGTACAGAGCGTCTTTCTAATAAAGTTCTCGTTAGGCATAACATACTGTTGACGCGTATTCCACCTTAACCTTAACAGTTTCCTATATACATTTCTTTTTAATTGAAATGTTAACAATCGTTTAAATGTTTTTCATGAGCAATGTTTAACTTAGTGTAAAGAAAGATACGAACGTCAGCATAAATGTGCTACAGTGTGTCGACTACATAGATGTTGAATGCTAACTTGTGTTTCTTGTTGAATCGCTGGTACATTTCCATCAAGAATTTCATCGTAGAACGTTTTACTAGAATCGGCTAAGCGAGTAAAGAAGATTTGCAAAGACTTGTGTTCACCGTCATCAAACATGCGATGGATAGCTTCCTAAATCAAAAACACAGTTCCATATTGGTCTGTCTCATCGTCTTACTGTAGTCTTTGGCTGACATCACATTTTCGCGTCATCTGATAATCGACTTCTTCTTTACAGGCAGTCATCCGTATATCGTCGTAGTTAGCATTCTTAATATTCTGGACGAAATATTCTTTCGTTTTTACTTCTATTTATGTAAATACGTAATTATTATTGTTCGTACTATACGGACTATTGTGTAAAACTTTATTTTATGTAATTTTTATGTTATTTTTTAGTAAATAATTATAATAAATAAAACTGAAACCTACATTTTATTTGAAAATTGTGCAATATTACCTGCAACGTAATACTTTTTTCATACACGAATTGTTCTTTTTCTTCTCTTTCGTAACAACGAACTACACAATGGATTCCGCGAAATTCGTCCAATACAGCGTGCCGCCATACTTATGAAAACTCCTTTCCTCACAAATCTTCCGTTGTAAAATCTGTAACATATGATAAGTACACAGGGAAATTATGGTAGAAACTCATCCTTAGCCAATAAAACTTTTTTTTATGAAAATCAAATTACAATAACTTTCTTTTACTTTATAATTACTTTAAAAAAAGAATATTGTTTAATGTTATCATTGTTTTAAAAGAAGTGTCATCGCACAAGGGAAACCTCGAGAAGGTGGTGGGCTTCTTCCATCGGGATATGATAAAAATAGGATAGAATGGATGATATCGGATAAGATAATTTGAGGTAAGATAATTTATCAGGTTAAATAACGTCATTGGCGAAGCGAGAAAGGAGAAATTATCAGAATTATGGATTATAAGAAGGAAAGTGGTTGAAAGTACTTTTGAAATCGAATTGCACTTTGCAGCGCAATCCGACGCTGCATCATTGTAATATTTTTGATCTTTATATTGTTTTCAACCCATGACAAAGTTAACAAGCGTACGCCAATGAAGGGTGTGCGGGCCGGCGTAGAGCGATTGCGTTTTGCAGCGCAGTCTGACGCCGGATCGTTGCAACGGTAGTAAACTATAAATTGTGTATATCTATCCCGAATAGATATACCGACTATCTATGTATTCCGGTAACATATACTCCGTGTAAAATTTAATCAATTTTGGCTCCAATTCATTTTGCCAAATTGTGTCGTCTCTCTCGACAGTGGTGTATTTTATACCTTTCCGGGTCCATATGCAAAATATGCAATATCTACTACTTGTTACGTGCAGTTGTCCGTGCACCTGGTAAAAGTATTGATGGGTTCTTCTCAGCGCAGTATCTGTTCCGTCATGAAATATCCGTCGGACAGACGGAATCGACTCGATCCCTTCCACCGGTGTTAAATTTTCAGCCGGTTTCGGGCATTTTCGGGTCGGGAAAACCCATGATCCTCTGGCTATGAAAGGGCCTGCAGCGAAGGCTGCGAGTGCAGAACAATCTTTGAAGCAGTACGAGTCGGACCTCTTAGGAGAAGTATTTAAGCGACAAGTTGGAGCAGTTTTAGCTGGTAAGAACCTACAAGATTCATAGGTCTAACTAGACCGCGTGTATCAGCCATTAGGATACTTGATCGCTGGGTCGTTCTAGGCAGTGAACAGCAGGCTCTCCATTCCAGCGGCCTTGTCTCCGAAATTCCGAAAGGAGAGTGCTCTGCTCAGCCCCAGAAGGGACTAAGACATCAAACAAGAGCTCTTCAGCCACTCATACGAATTTCTTATTTTTGCCGCGTTACTAACTCGCCGTCAGATTCTCGGAGTTCGCTCTGGGTAGTTTAGTAGCCAGCGAATAGCAGGCTCCCCATTTTGAGCGGCTTGGTCTCTGAAGCTCTTGGTCTCTCTTGGGTGGCGTTTCCGTAACTCTGGTTAGTAAAGACGAGTCACTCTAATTTGTAACCCTGTTGGGCATACGTTGTTCATCTGACTCTTGTATCGTTGGGTCGTTCTAGTAGCCAGCGAACAGCAGGCTCCCCAATTAAGCGATCAGGTTTTGGGTGTCAATTTGTGCTTCGACTAAAAGGGCAATTGAACTAATAGTTTTAGAGTCAACCAAAGAGTAGCTGTTCTATGTCCAACTACTTTTAACATAAACTTTCGAATCTCGATATTATAGTGAGACCAAACATTGTTCTGTCACCAGTTAGGATCTAGATCCATTATAAAACCGCGTTTCTTGTGTTTGCATAGTCGATGAAATAATTAATTAACAATACGTACCTTGTTGAAAACTGCGTAACCGAAGTAGTTAGCTACCGATTTGCGTTTTTGATACTAATAATATCAGACATACATATATGAGGGATCGGGTGCGATCGGTTGATCGGGCAGTCGGTTGGGATCGGGTGCAATCGGGCGCGATCGGGCGAGCGGGCGACGAGGATAATTTGCGCGCGATAATTTGGCGCGAAAAATAGCGAGCGCGGAGACAAAAGAAGATCTGTCTTTTGTTTTTATGGGGGAATAGAGAACGCGGCAGTTACGTCGTAGCAATCGGTAGTAGCACGTTGTCCGAAAAGCGGTTGTGGAATTTTTGTACTTTTGTTATTTTATTAAATTTATTTTGCGTTATTAATCCAACGACATCCCTCCATCCGTCAACCTCGATAAAATCTATCCTACATATATTTTTTATATATCTTTTCAAAAGTAATTGTTAATTGTAATTCTATTTTTTTTTAGCTTTAATTATCTGAATAAGCTATTAACCTGTAGATTTCACTCTTTAACCACACGCAACACGAATCCTACTCTCTTATAGAATTAGTTATAATAAGAACGAGTCGCTCAATAGGCAAAAGCCGCTGTTTGCCTTATGAGTGCTGTAAACTCCTGAGCCTAGCACTAGGGACGTTACAAAAGTATAAACAAAAGATACCACTTATCGCGACAATGATTTTATTTTGCTTTCTGCTTAGGCTGCGGAAATGGTGCAGACAATAAAGAAGTATACGAAATATAAACAAAACATGGTTCGATTGGAAATATTTCGGTATTTTTAATTCGTTATCGAATGAATAATGTAATTTACGTGGTAATTTAATTGGTATATATAAATGTATTTGCATCAATTTTTTTTACTTTTTGTACTATATGTTTTAATCTTTTATAAATACGTAAATAAAGTAGCCATTTACATTTAGCTGAACAGTTGAATTATGTAATGTACCATACCCAGTCCAGAAAACTATGTAGAATTATCGACCGATTCGTATATTAATCGACGCTGTAGGAAATTTGGCCAAAACCGCGAAAACATGCGATCAGTACTACAAGCGCTGCGACCGGATAATCGTTAAACTATTATTGTATGGAAAAACATCGTTGGCAGGTGTCAGTCTGTTTTAGTGTATTTCTCTTTTCGTGCCTTCCAGAAGTGATAAAGTGACCAAAATCGGATTTCCCAGATATCATACCACTTCAGTAAAGCTGACTCTGGTCTGTTTTCGGTGAGCAAATCAAGAAATTTTCTGTAAAACGAGAAATGCGGTGCAACGTGTCTAGGGACCGCCATCCTGACTGTTTATCACATGTTTACATTTTACGAATTTTCTTTTTTTCAACCTTTAATGTTTGTTGGCGTCGAATCGGACCAGCCGATACATTGGGAATGGTTAGTGGTGCTAAAACTATCCGCACTTGGTGAATTTATAGAATTATCGAGTCTCAAAACGAAAACTACGAAATCGTCTGTCCCTCTCGCACATCGCGTATACGTACGGATATCTGCCACCGCATTGTCTTAAGACGAAGAATAGCCGAAAATTATAATGCGCGTTCAATTCAATGCAGCAACTGTTTAGAACAGACCAACCCAAGGACCCCGAACGGCAAACCAACGGTAAGACTAGATATCTCCTACGTGTTCGTACTGCAACAATGTTGGGCACACCGTCGATCAATGCCGAAAAAAGGCTTACGAAGAAAGAATAAGGGATACAAGTCAACAAATATGTAAAAGCACATATCTTATAAAGCCAGCATGTAAAATAAAAAAACCGCCTAGTATAAAAAAAGGAAACGAAAACTTTCATGACAGACATCGGATCAGATTTAAATTTAATTAAGAAAAATACACTTTTTCCAGCTGCCCATATACAGGATGTCCCACAACTAGTGTAGGAGCCGAAAAGGGACGGTAGGCGGGACGATTCTAAACAACTTTTTCCT
>CM072798.1:4988405-5033875 GCA_036983795.1 Megachile lagopoda
TCGAGGAGATCGGTCGAAGACCATCTCCGGGTTCAATAAATCCGAAATTGCAGCAGAAGTACGTTTGAGTCTTTTACTCCCTATCTTATACGCGACACACCCCATCCCATATAACAATATCAGAATATTACCCGTGTGTGAAAGCATTTACGCCAAAAGAAGTAAGAGGAAAAGCAGTAGATTAGACGGATTGAGTCTAGCACGTGGACGATTAAAACATCGGCGAAATCAAAGATATAAGTACGATAGAATATATATATCTTTGGGCGACTCGAAAGTGAGTAAATTAAGCAGATAGACGCGGATAGAGCGACTATTTTGTGACAGCGGGTAGTATAATAAAAGGAATTTCATCGAGAGGGGTATGAATACGAGAAGTAAGGCGATGGCCACGGATTTTGAAACGTTACAGTTACACACATCGCAAAAGAAAGGAAAGGTCAACGACAGAATAGGAGAGACTTGCGATCGGAGTGAGACAGAGAGTATACAAAGCGACGGTGACCTCATTTCGAGTGACAACGATAATACAATAATCAGGACTACGAACGCTATGGAAAACAACGCTAACACAGGTACACATTATTTCAAAGATATACATGAAATTTTATCGACCTTTAATGTATCCGGAGGAGATGTCAAAATAATAGAAGGAACAACGCTGACCAGATGAGAAACAGTGACTCGTAGCCAAGGAGACAGTAAACGTGAGATTAACAAAGAGCCAATAAAGCTGGAAGAAATAAACACGGGGCTTCCGGAGGATGAGGCTCGATCAATTGTGAGTATTTTAAACGAATTTAGAGACTTAATCGCACGTACTATTCGACAGGTAGGATGTACAAATAGAACCGAAATGAATATTACGCTGATGGACACCAACCCAGTTGTTTATCGACCGTATCGCGTATCACAATACGAGCAACGTAAAATTGAAAGCATTGTCGAAGAATTTAAGGAAGCTGATATAATCGAGGACAACGATTCGCCGTTCGCCAGCCCAGTCCTGTTGGTGAGAAAGAAAACAGGGGACGTGAGGATGTGCGTTAACTATCGAGTCCTAAACCGTAAAACAGTAAAGCAACAGTATCCTATGCAGCGAATAGATGACAACCTAGACGGATTACGAGGTATGACCTATTTTAGTACCCCTTAGTAGTGGTTACTAAAGCGTTGCGAAATGCAAATTTAACATTGCGGATAGATAAATGTTATATTATGATGAGGAAAATCGAGTATTTAGGATTTGAGATTAGTGATATTGGGATAACCCCCGGAAAAAGGAAATTGATAAACGTATTAAAGTACCCAACGCCGACGGATGTGAAAGGAGTTCGAACGTTTATAGGCTTATGTAGTTATTTTAGAAGATTTATTAAAAATTTTGCTTTATTGGCTAGACCACTTACAGATCTGCTCTCGAAAAATACGAAATTCGAATGGAGTGAGGCAGATAACAAAGCATTCCAAAAATTAAAAATGTGTTTAGCAAGCGAACCAGTTTTAAAAATATACGACCCCGAGGCTAAGACAGACATTCATACGGATGCGTGCGCGAAGGGTATAGGTGGCGTGTTATTGCAGAAGGATCAGCACGGAAAATTGCATCCAGTATCTTACTGTAGTCGCAAAACTTCTAATGATGAATCCAAATACCATTCATTTGAATTAGAGGGACTTGCCATCGTTTGTACATTAGAAAGATTTCGCGCATACCTTATAGGAATTCGGTTCACTATTGTAACGGACTGCAACAGTCTTAAACTACTTATGTAGTTTATGGTTCGTTAGGTTGAGCGAATTTAACTATACTATAGAGTATCAACAGGGTGCGAGTAATATGGTAGCAGATGCTTTGAGTCGAAGTCCTGTTGAGAAAGCAAAAGAGGTTGAACTGATAGGATTACCAGTATTAGGAATAAAAATTACGACAGATTGGGTCGCGGCAATGCAACGTACCAGTAAAGAAATTATGGATATTCGCGATAAATTAGAAAAAGGTTGCGCTAAAACATATGAGAAATGTTCAATGCGAAATGCCCGAGTGTATCGAACCGCGAAGGGACGATGGCGTCCTTTTGTAAAGACTGAACGTGATAATATTTATGTGGTAGTAGCGATATGCGGATATAGCAAATATTGTATGCTAAAAGCGTTACCAAATACGAGCGCTCGAGAAGTAATTTTATTTGTTCAAGAATTTATATCTCATTATGGGAAACCAAAACGTATAATTACCGTTTTGCACACTGAACTAAAAACACTGAAATAAAAACTGCACACCAAACAAAAAAAATATTTTTACATTTTTTTTTACAGTTTTTAGAGCGAAATCGCAAAATCCGGCTCTATACGACTCTGAAGTAGAGTCTAAAGAATATCTCTAAAAAAAAAGTATGACAAAATATTGCTTTTTAGCTTCAAAATATGGGAATGACTTCGTCGTGTTTTTGAAAAATTTTCATCTACTATCCTTGTCTCTCCTAACCAAACACACATAAGATAGACAAAGATCGACAGAACTTCTGCGAGTCACTGCATAAGGGCATTAAAGTCACACCTAGGGATAACTCGTCAGTACAGAGGACCCTTTGTCACTGAACGAGACCCTTAAGGTTGCAGTCCCGTTTTTGTTTCCCTCCGAATCGATCGAATCGCCGATTTACATAAACGGAGAACAGTGGAAATAAAAAATCTGCAAATGAGAAAAATCGCGTTGCGTTATTTACCGGTTATCATACAAAAGTAAATTGTCGTTCCTATTACCCACCAAATTTGATCAAAGAAATGGCACGAGGGCACAGTTGCCAAATCGTTACTAGGTTGCCAAATGTACAACGTTCACTTTTATACGTTAAGGAATTGTAAAAATACGAGCTCGAGCCTAGCTTGCGAATTTTAGCGAGCGTGTCATTCCACGCCAAATCGATCACTTTTGGACCTCAACATCTGCGATTTTGCTCCAATCAAAATATGTTGTAGTCCATGTGCAATTAGGGGTGGTTTAAGTCATGATTTTGCCGGTTTCGAATTTTTTAAGAAATAACAAGCCTTCAAAGTTTGCAATTTTTGCCCATTTTGGCGAAAATATGTAACGTCCCCAGTCCGCAATGAAAAGTATCCGCGTAGATAAGTAGAGTAATCCCAATATATGTACCTTTATTTTTTTGATTATCGACCGCGAATTACCGACCGCACCATAAAAATTCGCGCGGTAATGGTCAAGAGTAGATCACGCGTGCAACATTGTTAAATTAGATCACCGATCGATGGCGCGCGCGTTAGATAGAAAGAGATGCCAAATATATATCGTAAATAAATTATTATAAATCGTCATTTAAACATTTCTATTCTTGTTTATTTATTTACTATAAATCAAAATATATTTTTAGTTGTTGTTCTATGTATTATTTGCCATTAATTATCTTCTTATTAAAATACTTGTAATATCCCGCCAGTTTGCGTACATAAAAATCCATTAAAACTACGATTTAGCGAGTTAGCTTGTGAAATCTTAGTTGATGATAAATCAAAGCATATTTTTCTTAATCAAACTAATATATTTTGTTTACTAAATAAAACGTAATAAAATAATATCAAAAAAATATGTAAAAATAATACGCGTTTAGCATGAGGGTAAGCCTGCGTGGCCTTGAAAAGTGAAAGGCAAATTAGCCGTCTTCGGGGTGTAAAAGAGCAAGCGAAAAACCCATAGAGGGCAGAGCAATATTTGAAGTACTACACGCTGGACCTCCTAGGAGAAGTATAACCGGAACAGTTTTTGCTGGTAAGAGCCAAAACGATTCTTATGCCTTGATTGGATAGCGGGTATCGGCCATTTGGATACTCTATCGCTGGGTTATAGCAGCTAGCTAACGCAGGCTCCCCATTTGAGCGGTCCTGTATCTGAAACTCCGTTTGGAGAGTGCACTACTCAGCCCCAGGAAAGTCTAAGACATCGAAACGAGAGCCCCCCAGCCACTCTGCTAAATATTGTGTCAAATTGCTAACTTGCCGTTGGATTCTCGGATTTCGCTCTGGGTAGTGTAGTAGCCAGCTAACGCAGGCTCGCCATTTTGAGCGGCTTGGTCTCTGAAGCCCGTGTGTTTTGGGTGGCGGTTCAGCAATCACGACCTGTAGAGTCATTTTTATTTGCAACTCTGTTGGACTTGGTTGTTCATTTGATTCCAGTATTGTTGGGTTATAGCAGCTAGCTAACGCAGGTTCCCTAATTAAGCTATCTAGGTTGGGTGACAATTCATGTTCTGACCAGAAGGGCGAATGTACCAGTAGTCTTAGAGTCAAAATACTGAGTATCTGTTCCGTATTAAAAATTACTTTTACATAAATTCTTGAACTTGAAATAAATTCTTAAACTTGAACTAACTAAAGAATATTGTTCTGACCAGTTAGGATTGCGATTAACTTTGTAAAAACAGCGAATATTGCGTAGCGTTATACTAGTCGACTACAAACACGTTAATTTCTGAATTTAGAAGCATATTAAACTCATTGTAATACCGAATTCCGAGACGAATAATTTGCGAGTTGCGTTTCCGTTCAATTAGATTCATTAGATTCATTATTTAATCATTACGCGATAAAAGTCCGTTTAGTTCTTTTGCTAAATAATCAGATACACATTCTTTTTATATATTTTTCACAGTAATTGTTAACTGTAATTCTCTCTCTCTACTTTAACTAATTGAATAAACCTAAATTATTGAAAGGTATTGACCTGTGGATTTTACTCCTTAACCGCACACCACACGAATCCCACATCCTTGTAGAGTTAGTTATAATAATAAGGACGAGTCGCTCAATAGGCAAAAACCGCTCTTTGTCTTACGGAGCGCTGTAGACTCCCGAGTCTAGTACCAGGGACGTTACAAATAGGCTTCACTTACGAATTTTTTTCTCATAAATTACTCAACCAATTTAGCTCAATTTTATTTTGTGTTATTGATGAAGGATTGGGCTACTTTAAAATATTTTTTTAACTTTGTCAATTTGTTATAAATTGTCGGAAAATTTAAACAAATTCTTTTTTTGCGTTTTTCTCAATGAGGGGCGTAAAGGGTTAAAACTTCCAAAAAATATGGTCATATTCTTTGAAGCTTTCCCTTTAAAATGAGCCCTTCAGAACGATGGAGCCTCGAAAATTGACGTCATTACAAGCTGGAAAAGGACGCGGGGTACCCCCGTTTCAGGTAGGCAAGTCGCGCGCTCAGCTATTATGATCGGTTGTTTTATATCACTGGTGCTAAAGCAATACGAGAAAACTTCGTACATGACATAATGACCTTGTTCATACCTCGGAAAGTATATTAGTAACAACTCTTGGCCAATGACACATTTTTTAATCATAACTTCATTTATAGATATTAGTTTCTACATTCATTGTTTATGTTCTAAAAAAAAGGCGTCATTGTTCAAGGGAAATCACGAGAAAGGGGTTCTTTCCTTGCGCCGTTCAGTAGTTCGCATATACGGGCATTCGAAACAAAATTTATAATTTTTCTTCTGTAGAAAATTTTCTCATGATTGTTTTTTTAATTTAATTTTATATCGCTGTTTTTTTAATCCTCTAAATTTAAAGTTTGTATAAATGCAACGGCGAAAGCGGGCTATATACATTTTATCTGTGCGCTTTCTCAGTCGCAGGGGACAACTTTTTGAGGATGAAAAGGATAATACAGTAAATATTCGGTATCTGCAAAAATGACCTATATAATATGTGCCAAAAAATTATCCCTTCCACTGGGTGGAAGACCTCTCGGAAAGCCAGAAGCTCGATCGACAAGAAGTATAACGTGAATCTGATCCGCATGTATCCGTGAGACAATACCAATGCAAATGTAAAACTTTCTTATTTTTGTCTTATTTTACATGAAACTTTCATCAACATATCTATGCCATTCTGCTGATTAAAATGATACCAAACATGACGTAATTCGGGACATAAGTACTTGTAATAATTTATTAGAGCAATATGATCGGTAGAACCGGGACGCTTGGAATTACAAGTAAATATGTTTCGAACTGTGTCGTATTTGGTCTCGTTTTAATCAGGAAAATGTCACAAACATGATTTACAATTATCGACAGATTTGTATTTTTATCGACATTGTCGGTAACTTTGCTAAAATTAAGAAAAGTACTACGAGCGCGAGATACCGGATAATCGTTGAAGTATTTACGGCAATCTAGTTTGTGGACGTCAGCACCTATCTCAATCTTGCACCTTAAAAAAGTGGTACCGCGCGGCAAGACCACCGGACCCAGCGACGTGACCCTCAAGGCCGAGCCTTCTAGCCCGTTTCCGTATCGCGTATGTAGCTACCGGTTCCGTTTTCTTTATTTTGCGATATATTTTATCTCTAGGGCCAGCATCCCCTTTCTGTCCACGACCCCTGAGAGGGCGTGTTCCCGTCCCGCGTGCGACCGCGTGCCTTGTTTTTTGTATCGCTTGCCTCCAACTTTGTTTCTTTTGTATCGAGAGACCCGCGCCGCGAACTCCCTTTTGCAGTTGGTGAGCGCATTCCTTTTTTCCGGCCGTACTCTGTACCGTGTGGAGCTCTTCCCGTGCGTATGCGAGAGAGCGGGAGTGATAGAGTGAGAGAGTGAGAATGTGAGGTGCAATAACGGTTGGAATACCTGTATGTAAGTAGTTAGAAAGTGCTAAGAGCGAACTGTAAGCGTAAAGTGTATTTAAGCCGAATATTGACATTTACAATCAGTCTAATAAATTAAGCAACTTAAACCGGCGTCGCTTAAATGTAATCCTACAAAATTCTTAAACTAATCGATACTGGCGCCTCTGTATCTCTCATAAAAGCATGTACTTTAAAAAGCTTTGAAATTCTAGATTCAACGACTATTTCATTAAACGGAATTTCGCCTAATTCTCCTATCAGCACTCTAGGACAGACAGAGATAAAACTCGGAATTCATAAAAAGGGGATTGTTGCGAAACTCCAAGTCCTTTCTTCTAATACAAATATTCCATTCGGTGGTTTAATCGGTACTGATTTTTTTAAATCTCGCAATTGCAAAATTGACTATTCTAATCTTTCTATTTCAATTTCTTCAATTCCATTTCCAGTACCGATTTATCTGAATGTACCGCAACCTTCTAGTTCATTTATTTTATTAAAACCTAGAGCAGAGACGGTTATCAAATTAAATGTTGTTGTTGGATCGACAGTATTTTGAAAATGTTTTTTCTATGTGTTTGAATTCCGCGCTCCAAAGAGGACTGAGATGCGGCGCAGTTGCCATCTTGAAACAAAAGAACTTTTGCGATTTTTATCTGTCTTCTTCTTCGAGCGGGTTCATTGCGCGTCGCGTCGTTTTCACGGAGAAATGTTTGGTCATTTTATATAGTCTAAAATAGTTTTTGTTAAATAAATATTGGGGAAGCAAGCTCTGTGTACTTTATTCAACAGTATTAAATCCTTTAAAATTAATGGAAGGAATCATTTCGTCACAGGAGTTGGATGATGCGATGATAATTCCTAATGCGATTGTAAAAGTTCAAAATCAAAATAGTTGTGTTACCACGATCGTAAATACCTCATCAATAATTAAGCAAATTCCAATTCCTCAGATTTCGCTTGAGCGAGTATCAAAACAAGCTCAAATTTTTAAACTAGCTGCAGAGCAATATTCTAATAGATTAAATCAGAGATTAAAGGTACTTAATGAAAAACTTTCTCTTGATCATTTAAACTCTGAAGAGCGCGATTTTATTAGCAAAATTTGTGAAGAATTTAATGACATTTTTCATTTGCCTACGGATTTATTAACTCGTACTAACACAATGTCTCATAATATAATTACTAGTGATGAGCAACCAATTCATGTAAAATCTTATAGATATTCGGAAGTTCATAAAAATGAGGTTAATAAACAAATAGAAATTATGCTTCTGCAAGGTATTATTAAACCCTCTTTAGCCCCTGGTCCAGCCCCTTATGAGTTGGTCCAAAAAAATCGGACTCCGCAGGTAATCGTAAGTGGCGTATCGTCATAGATTATAGGAAATTGAATGAGAAAACGGTTGATGACGCTTACCCACTTGCAAATACAGAAGATATCCTTCACTAGCTGGTGCATGCCCAGTATTTTACAGTATTAGACCTGGCTAGCGCGTTTCATCAAATACCGATGGACCCTTCCAACGGTCCCAAAATGGCTTTTACAACACCTCAGGGTCATTTTGAATTTACCAGAATGCCTTTCGGGCTTAAAAACGCACCTAAACGATTTCAAAGATTAATGAATGCTGTTTTAGCAGGGTTAATAGGTACTCAATGTTTTGTTTATATAGACGACATCGTTGTGTATGCCACGAATTTGCAAGACCATAATCGATAATTAAAAAATGTATTCTCTAGGTTCCGCGAAAATAATCTTAAACTACAGCCAGATAAATGTAACTTTTTGCAGCATTCGTGTGAATATTTAGACCATGTAATCACGGATCAAGGTATCGAGGCAAATCCAAAAAAAGTAGAAGCAGTTGTAAACTTGCCGCGTCTTCAAAATCAAAAGCATACCAAAATGTTTTTAGGTATGATCGGCTGTTATAGGAAGTTCATTTCCAATTTTTCCACTATTGCTAAACCTTTAACGCAGGTATTAAAAAAAGATTCTAATTTTGTATGGTTAAACGAACAAGAGGAAACATTTCAAGTTTTAAAGAAAAAATTAATCGAACGGCCTATATTACAATATCCGAAATTCACTCAACCTTTTATTTTAACTACCGATACATCGAATGTGGGAATCGGTGCGGTTCTCTCCCAGGTCAAAGAGGGTCATGATTTACCAATTTCGAATTTTTCAAAAACCCTTAATAAAGCAGAGGAAAATTATTCTACAATCGAAAAGGAGTTATTGGCGATTGTAAATACTGTTGAGCATTTTCGTCCCTATTTGTCCGGTCGAAAGTTTACAATTTTGTAACATCCCAGGAGATTCAACACTGAAGAATCTTGATGTATATTTTGTTTCCTTATTGTAAATTCATTATTTTAATTATTCTCATTATTTTATTTTTATTTTTCATTATCGACTGTTTTTTTCGTTTACCGACCGCGCCATATGTCGAAACAATTACCATATGAATTATTTAATCAGCCGATAAAACATATTGAATTAATGAATTAAGAATTAAAATAAATGACTAGAAATCGAATTAATGCATTCTTTCATCAGTCAAAAGAAATTAAAATCGTACGTAATATTTTTAACAAAGATCACGCGCTTCGCTAGCCTAGGCCTCTGTAGGATGCGCGCGCAGCAAGTAGAAAAGAACGGAGAATATATGTCGAATTAAATTATTATCGAACTATCATTTCTATGTTAAAATTATTCAATATTAATCAGAATATATTATTAGCGAATTAATAACAATATTTTCATTATTAATTAATGTCTAAATAAATAATTTCAAATTATATGTAAAAATAGTACGCATTTAACATAGGAGTAGCCTGCATGGCCTTGAAAAGTGGAAGGCAAATTGCCCATTTTTGGGGTATAAACGCGCGAGCGGAAGGCTAAGTCGACTACTTGACCCGTAGGGTGCAGAACAATTTTCAAAGTCGAGCAAGTTGCATCTTCAGATAAGTATAATCCGGAACAGTTTTCGCTGGTCAGAGCCGAAACGATTCTCAGTTCTTAATTGGAAAGCGGTTATACGCCATTTGGATACTTGATCGCTGGGTCGTTCTAATAGCCAGTGAACAACAGGCTCCCCGTACAAGCTGTCTTGCATCTGAAACTCCGTCAGGAGAATGCTATACTCAGCGCCAAGAGAGGTTGAAACATCAAAACGAGAGCTCTCAGCTACTTTAACATATATTATAATTTTTGTCGAATTACTAAACGCGCCGTCAGATTCTCGGAGTTAGCTTTGGGCAGTTTAATAGCTCCCCACTTCGAGCAGCTTGGTGTCTGAAGCCCGTGTCTTTTGGGTGGCAGTCGAGTAATTACGATTTTATAATTAGAGTCATTTTTAATTTGCTACCCTGTTGGACGTATGCTGTTCATCTGATTCTGGGTCGTTGGGTCGTTCTAGTAGCCAGTGAACAACAGGCTCCCCAATTAAGCGATCTGGTTTTGGGTGTCAATGTGTGCTCTGACTAAAAGGGTCTTGGACAATTAGTTGTCGAGTCACAATCAAAAAGAGTAACTGTTCCGACGAAACATATATTTTTCTCACAAACTTTAGACTCTTGAATCAAGTCAATCTTAGGATTTTGAATTAATTAAGGAATATTGTTCTGTCACTATCGAATCTTGCGTAGCGAATTTCACGTAGTCGACTACACCGCGTTAAAAAATCAATATAAAGTATTAATATCGTAAATATTGTAAAAGCGAATCTAGACAAGCTTAAAAGAGAATCATACTTAGGTAGGATTCCGCGTAACGCTAGATTTTTAAAGTATTGATATTATTAATTTTTGCAAAAGCGTAGTTAGCCTCAGAATCAGACTTAGGTAGGATTCATCGTAGAGCTAGAAATGTATTAATTTCGTTCGATTTCATAATTGCGTTAATCTTTGAAAAGAGTACCAATCATTGACACTTAGAATTTTGAATCTTATTAATTTTGTAAAAGCGTAGTCGAGTTAGCCTTGACCGTAAATTAAAATATAGGACTTCAAGATAATTAATTAGAAATTGCGTTCTGTTATATACTTCATATACTTGCGAATCGCGTATTATTTAATTTATTGAGTTTCTGCTAGTATGCAATCAAAGTTTATTTAGTTCTTTTGATTTAATTATTCATGATATTAGTTTATATTGCATATACTTATCTTGTTTTCTTATTTTCTTATTTTTGTTAATTGTTAATCATTACTATTTTATTGAATAAACCTGTTTGTTGAAAGGTATTGACCTGTGGATTTCACTCCTTAACCGCACACCACACAAATCCCACATTCTTTAGAATAGTTATTGCAGAACGAGTCGTTCAGTAGGTAAATACCGCTCTTTACTTCACGAGCGCTGTACATTTCTGTGCATAGCTCCAGAATCGTTACATTTGCACCGAAAAAGCGGACATGAATATTTAAAAATTGACGCGCTCTTTAAACTTCTATAACTTCATCAAAATTCGTCCAAAATTAGTGAAAGAAAGACTATTTTAAAGCTTGAATTCTCTATTCTTTAGATTTTTAACTATTTTTATCACAGTCAGAACGAAAAAGGAAGAAACGGAATATACATAAGTAAGAGTACTTTCACTTGCATAAATTACTCGACATTTGTCAAATACTATGAACTGCAGATATTTTTCTTGCAATTTTTAAGCATATTATTACAGAGTATTATCATTTACATTCAAATAAGTTAATCGCCATAGAAAAAAAAATGTTTGCTATCAAAAATATTTGCAGTTGAGGAAAATAGTACATACTATATAATTATAACACATTTTTGTTTAGTGTCTATGAATAAATAAATAAATACTATAAATAATGGACCTAAGTCCTAGTAAAATTAATAAAATAATACAATCTTTTTGCTATAAATTTCATTGGCCATAGACTGCGGCAAATACATAACAGTCGATTATCTGTAATCGCAAAAATGTTTATTTATAACATATGAAAGTGCTTAGAAATACTCAGACAAAAGAGAAAGTTAGAAATGTTTAGAAGAAAAGATACATTAGCAAGAACGTAGTGTAGTGACGAATATATGTAAAAAGTATCGTTTTCAACTGAATGCATTTAGAAAATAGAGAACAGAGTCGAAGTCTTATTTGTACCATAGTATAAACATCTCTTGGACCCTTAATCGTCGATAGTCTAAACAATTCTTTCGAAGAATGTCTGAGCGTTTAATGGATAATCAATGAACGCGGGCGTACAAGCCAACGAGTAAAACGCGGTGACAATTAAGTTTCAAATTGCTTTAAAATCTGCAGTCGGAAGGGGTTAGAGGCAAATTTCATTGCATTGCAATCAGAACATGCCACAGAATAAAATGACACCAAATAAAACATCGGGACTCACCCTGAAGTATAACAAAATCGTTAATAAAGTTTTAAAATCATAAAAAAAGATGATTAAATTATCGATCATACTCAAACATTAATTATTAGACAAATATGTATGATAACAAAGTAAAACCTGTCGGAAAGTGAAGGTTATACTTATCTGAAAAGTTTGCATATAGTAACAATGTATCCAATTTTTTGAAAATATTGAAAAATCTTGAATATGTAAGCGTCGCGTTTTGGACAATTGTTAGGGAAGGAAAGCGCGTCATGAAATGTTCAGTTCCATTAAAGATCATCGCTTTATGATTGCATAAATCAAGAAAAGGATGTTGATACATTGTTTCTCATATATTTAACTAACTCAAGCACCAGAAATTTTACTCTTAATGCAAAATTTTTTAAATTGTCCAATGTCCGCTTTTTCAGTGCAAATACTCCACGTCGCGACGTGGCCAGTGTAGCTTGACTTCGGTGATCTGACGAGAACCAGTATTTCCTATAGGGCTGCCCCGTTGGGCTTCCAAGATCACTTTTACAATATTAAGATAGCAGAAGTTGGCAGCACACAACATCGCTATCCCTTAGATAGAACAAAGAATAGGGATAAACAGGAGACGACACTAGACAAAGAAACCCACCTCCTAGAGAGAGACAGAGGACACGACCAATTTAAATGTCCAAGTCAAATGAATCGGTGATGCGCATATGCATAGGGTACAAGTATGGCGGTCGAAAAAGAATAGTTTAAACCAGCACATTCGCCACTAATTTATTTGTAATAAATATTTTGTCATATCTTTGTAACACATTCATCTGTAATTTTTTATGATATATATCGTTTCTCATTTTCTTATAACTTATTCGTAATAATCATTTCCGTAATACATATTCTTCAAATATATTTTGTAGAGTAATCATTTTCGTATATTCTTTTCTTTTTCAACTTTTCAACGTCGTTAAATTGATGTAAATACCTCGAAAAACAATATTAGTAATATACAGAAAATTTATTACAAATATATTTCAAATTATTACAGGTTGACATAAAAGTAGATTGCTTGATTTAAATTTCCCACTCGTTCGTACAACCAATTTAAAGGGACAGCATTTTCGAGTGATCAAAGGTCCCGACAAAGAGTGTCGCCTCTGGTATTTCTACTCTGTGAGATAGAATTTATCAGTATCTGCCACAACTCCCTAGCAAACAAAGCAAGTTTATTATATTCTTCTCTATATTTGCAACCTGTCATTGTAATAAGTAGTTTTCCTGTATATTTCTGTTGTTCTGTAATGGTTTAACTTGTGCAGCATTCAAAATTTCTGCATTTCCTATCGCATTTATTCCCCTTGTATATTATTGTGTTTTTGTACGTTCTAATTTTAGGTGCTCAAAGCCAATTTCTATAGACTAGTAGTTTGTATGGCATTGTCTATATCACAGAGTCTACTCTGTGGTCTATATGTTGTGGCGTGTAGCGCGAATTGCCTAGTAGGAGTAGGTAGCACGCTGGTGGCGCTACCTGGTGCAGCGCGTGACAAACAGTTAGCGCGGGAAGCAGTGACGTCTTTCGATATTCATTCGTCTTTCGTTGTTCTTTCGTTAGAGAGTCGTTACGCGGGCTTTGAGGCTCCTGCATCGTGCAGAGGATAAATAGTTGTTATCGTTACAGAAATTCAGTATTATTTATCCAAAACACTCCCACAATGTAAATGCAGCTGTGAAATCAGGTGATTTTCTTGTCCTCATTACCTAGTATTGAATGTCCTTTAGTATCATTTGAAGTAGCATTACTACGTATTTTGTGTTTCTAGGTTATGATTTCTGTCAAGGCCAATAAGTTAGACTGTGGTTGGTCTTTTAACTCTAATTACTTAGTTTAGCTTGCTTCTTATTCAGTTTAAATTGAAATTTATTAATTGTTTAAATTTAAATGTAATTTATTTAATTTATTAATCTACCTAATTGTTTTATAGGCTCTCTCAAGAAGATATGCTAACATTATTTATCTTGAAGGTTGCTATCATTCAAGTAATTATTTCTGGCACTTCACTGTATTTGTTCTTGTTTACTGTTTAATCCCTAATTATAGAATTTGAAAGACAAACAGTATTTGTCGTCGCAGAGTCTGGCTGCTACCTTTTCAGGCTTTTCTTGATGTTTAACTTGCCAAGGTGAGAAAATTCTGCATCTACCAGTTGCATTTTTGTGTACATGTTAAACTTTACTCATTACTACCTCTATGAATTTCCTGTACTGATAAATTGTAATTTCAGATGCATGAAAGTATACATAGTCAGAAGATTAGCAGTTTACTCTGTGATCTGTCAAATGTAATGTTGTGACTGATCACTAGAATGAATTTCTTGTCATTGTTTTTGAGAGGTGAGTGTCTTTTGATTTCAATTTTGATTTCTAAAATTTTATTCCCTGAGAATCTTTGTTTTGGCCCTGTACTCTAGTATCTGTGTTTTTAATCTTTTAAATTTTAAATTTTAATTTTCTACTGTGCAAGTTTTTAAGATGCAATTCAAACTTCTCACCTGAACTCTAAAGTATAAAGTGAAAACTTAGTACCAGATTCTTGGTGTTTAATTTTAACCAGTTTTGAAGTTTCATGTCCGAATTTAATCTAATCTGTGTATAATGTTTCAAGGTTAAGCCCATATCTTATATTTTACCTTTAAATTGCAAATCCATATCTACATTTGAATTTTTAGATATCAAACTTCAAATTTCCAATCTGCAAAGTGTAAATGTTAAGCTTAATGTAAGCATGAAATGTAAATTTCAATTAATATATTCCAATTTTAATTTAATTTAGCTTAAATTCAGTTTAAAGATTTAAATCTAAAGGCTTTAACCAAATAAGATGGCCAAATGTGTATTTGCGTCAAATGAAACATGCTATATGTCATTCGATTGCATATCCAAAAGAAATCTCACACCAAATTTCAACTCCCTATCTTATCTGGGGATTAGTAAAAGGGAAAAATAAAAATTCCAATTTTTGCCATATTTTTTGTATTTAAGTATGTACAAGAACTGTGAAAAAATTCTGAAATATAAGTATCCAAATTGAGCATATTATAGAATTTTTTCGGATTTTTGATTGCAAACTGCAGTTGTAAAAAATGGAAGTAGAAGCACTACTTTTATTTTATTGGGATAATAACATATAACGTAACTGTTACCTCTTAATTTTTAAGATTTTACAGTAAGGTATGCCATAATTAAAGAAATAACATTTTTTTATTAATTCTGTGCCACGGGTGGTTATATTTTAGAATGTAAAAACTTACTTTAACAACATCTATGGTTAAACGGTTAATCATTTCCAGTCATTATAGATTTTAGAGCTTCGTTTACTACTTTTGATTTCATTGACTAGAGTTTACAGATTTAACTTCTATTTTCTCCTCTTAATGTTTATTAATCTTTCGTTACACGAATGAGTGTTTGTAACATGTGTGGTTGCGTTACATCTAACAGATACATGTATTAAACAAATTCATTTTTTTTCTTAAATTATTATTTTTGTTATTTTAATATCTGAAAGTTCTTGTAAGTATTTTCCTTTGCTTTTGATTTAGCAGGTTTACCAAGGGAAAAAGAATATCAAAAAAATTTTATATTCATTTTTAGATGTGTTCCTTATGTGTTAATTTTGGTATGTTTAACGACAAAATTAAGGTTAAAAGTTACATTATTTATTCAAAATACTGTATAAATTTATGAATTTAATTAGAGGAATTACTGGCTTTTTGATTTCTATATTAAAATATTGATTAGAAATCATAATTGCATGTAATTTTAAACATAGATGAAAGAAGGTATAAATCCTGCTGAATTTAGTTTTTTTTTTAATATAATTTTTTTTATCCTAAAGTGTAAAAATGTACAACAGTAATTCAAAAACATTTTAAACCTTTATTAAAATTAAAAAAAAAAACTAAGTCCAGTGGGGTGCGAACCGGCGCTCATAAAGCATGTAGCGATTACGAGATCGGACTCAACCTCTTCGTCAATGACATCATTGTAATAACGTTTTACATTCCAGAATATAACCAATTGCAGCACAGAACTAATTAATAATTGAATTTTATATCTTTAACTAATGTATCATTTGTATCAATTACGTAGGAATAGAATTTTTATAATCTATCCCTTATTTAGAGAACGCAACAAGAACAAATATTACACAAGAAAATGAAACTTGAACTAATAATAACAAATACAAAGTGAACAGAAATGATTAATGTTTTAAACTATAAATCGTAAGTCGTAAAATTGTGTGCTTCGTATTCGTATCCGTTTCGTTACGTTACGTTCGTACAATCCCCAAGTTTACTCTGAATCTATCCTTACTTTTTCCCGATCGTTAGCAACCGCTTCGCATAGAATTTTACACTCTTCCAACATGCCCTATTTCATACTTAACATTCATGACCTATTTCATACTATACATCAGTGCTCGGAATTAGTTGCACATTTCGCGCCGATTCCTGAGTAACCGCCTACGGTACCCCCACTACTGCTCTAGACTCGACAACCGAGCCGCCAATCGCGCGCGTGACATTGTGTCCCAGGGGCGTCTTACAATAGATACATATGTCGGGATCCATCCGTGATTAAAAATTTCCTTGCGCTGTCAATAATTTTTATTTTTACGAATCAATAAAGTTATTAATACTATATTTTACGTCTATAAACATCTTTTATATATACATATAATAACAATAGCATGTTATAATAATAATTTTGTCAATAGTTTCCTACATCACCCAGGAATTTTCTTTATGTTTCGGTCCATATATTTATGCGAATGCTCATTTTCTAAAATGAAAAATATAAAAACAGGAAGACGTTCGTGTTTAAGCAATGCATCATTATCCTTGTTGATGCGAACTAATTCTTCTAAATTATCTGTGGATATACCATCATTTGTAGAATCGTCCAAATGACCCAGAAAATGAACTGAAAATTAAAACGTTTATGGTTTCGATTTCAGTTTGCCTGTCAAGTCACACAGCTTATTATCGTCTTTATTAACAATTAGCAGAATAAGCCTGTAGGGGAAACCACTTAAAAAACTCCTGGGTGATGTAGAAAGTTATTGACAAAATTGTAATTATTGTATCATATATTATTGTTATTATATGTATATATAAAAGATGTTTATAGACGTAAACATAACATTAATAGCTTTAAAGATTTGAAAAATAAAAATTATTGACAATGCAAGAGAATTTATAATCATGTATGGATCCAGACATATCTATTGTAAGACGCCCCTGAGACACTACGTTACGCGCGCGATCAGTGGCTCGGCTGTCGAGTCTAGACCGGTAGTGGGGGTACAGTAGGCGGTTACTCAGGAATCGGCCCGAAATGTACAACTAATTCCGAGCACTGCTTTACATTCATGACCTATTTCATACTTTATATATACAACCTATTTCACACTGTACATACTCATTCCTTTTATTTAGTCAACATTCATACACGCAGTTTCGCAGTGGTTGCCATTCTACACATTCTACACTCCTACAATTATGCATGTGAATCTATTTAATAAATATACTGAAAATATCATGAAAATTACCGCGTGTATAGTCAGAGAGAGTGCATGGGATGCAACTTCTCTACGGATCATAAATGACCGCGTTTATTGGGTCTTGCGACCGTTTTTACTTATTTAAAAATACAAAGCAAGTATTGCAGAGTAACGTACCTTGCTATTAAATATCGATGGATTCTGTTATGCGAATTTCTGCATTGAATTAACGATCGGTCTATATAGACGTGAACGACTCTTTCAATTGCCATGAAAAAACTGACTCGCTTTTGTATCGCGTCGCTAAGCCGGGTTTATTTTTCGCAACTCTAATGAGTTGGCGATGCATCACGCAGGGCGTGGTTCTATTATTTTTTTATATACGTCCATCTTAGGAAGATCAGGGGCGGCTAGCCCTGCCGCGCGGGCTTTTCAAAAATTTCGAACTGAACAGCGCCGACTTCAAAAAATTATATTATTTGGCTTGTTATTAAATCTCAAATTAAAATATAACTACGCAATCAGTGTAAGTTAATTATTTTCCACTTTTTATTTCTTACTTGAAGGCGGTACATTTTTTCTTAAAAAAAAAAAAAAAACTATTTTTGTAGATATAAGGTACTTTTCGGTTTTGAAATTTTTTTAATTATTTTTTTTATTTATTTTTTTTTTATTTTTTTTGTTTACTATTTTAAATTAACAATTTTTCAAATCTCACTCACGGTTTCGTTGAACATGTGTTTATCTTAACCACCTATTTTTCTTCAAACCGTAGACGTCTACTTTATCAACCTACGTCCCAAAATGCGCGGCAAATTCAAATAGTGAAGTTAACGCCGATTTTCTTTACGTATATTCAATAAGATTAAGTTACGTTATGTATTTATTTGTTTAAGTTGCTCATGATGTCATCACTCTTACGCATCCAATCCTCATCTTGTTGTTCTCCTGCCATTTTTAATTTCCTAACCTCACCACTTCTTTGCTTTTTCGTTATCGCTGTCCACTTCTCTCTGTTCCTACTCTCTCCTACGCCGTCTTCTACTGTCGTTCTCGTTTGTTTTTATCTTGTACGTCAGCCATGTTATGGCAGATCATGGCGCGTTTCGAGTATAGTTTCTCCATCTTCCTCCATTCGCTGCAGATTGTTTCCTTCTTGCTGGTGCTTGTAGCTGCCACTTTCTATGTAAACTTGGTGTTTTTCTACTACCATCTTAAATTTTCTACGTGTTCGCCTTAACGATGGAAACCTTATATTTATTTAATTTATTATTATTCGTTATCTCAGAACATTTTGAGGTCTTTTTTCACCTAATCTTTCCATTTTTTCGCATTAACCCTGATTAGCTTGCGGAGCTCCGACTTTCCACTTTTTCATCACAATCGCGATCTCAATGGATATATTAAATGCCTACACGTTACCGCGTTCGTATTAAATCGTTACTTGTCTGCGTTTCACTTATATTAATCGTTTTTAAACACTGTTATTATAGTAAAAGCATTTTATATGCCTTTGTGCTGCATGTATGTCCGTCCGAGTCCGATTTAATGTCCAATTCCATTCTTTTTCTGAAATTTACTCGACTCGTGTTCTCGCTCGCGTCCGGTCTCCATTATCACATTTTCGATTTTCATGAATAAATCAAACAATTTCCAAAAAATTTTGCAAATTTATTTATTACTGCACCTCTTTTTTGTTTCACTTTACACTAATATATAATTTGCGCTATATTTATCTCCTTTTAGCTCTTTTACCGTGATTTCTCTACCCTTGTTTATTTGACCGCCATGGAACAGCATATCCAGTGCATTCTTCTGCGTTGTTTGTTTGCACAAGCATGATGATTGTCATCAAAGGACCGACTGCCTAATACATTATTTCTCTGCTCTACACTCTCTGCAAATCGAACTTTTTTGTGAAAGCAGTTGTAGATCAATCTTCGGATTTTTAGTCTGTTCAATCTGTTTGATAGAACAGGTTGAAATCATCCCTTGACATGAAAATGGTATTAAGTTATTTGCAACCTCCTCTGACTGTGCTGGTACTCTTTATCGGATTTCGTCTGTAAATCATCAATAGTACATATTTTGAAGTACAAACGGGCTAGCAAGAAGATGGCGCACGTTGCTTTGTATATACGACGGCTGAAAGTCCTTCGATTTCTTTGACGACGAAATGAAAGGGTCTATCCGAATAAGGTGGTCAAATGTGCCCTTGAGTCAAATGAAAAACCCAATCCGTCAGTCGATAGCATATCTAAAAAAAACATCTCACACCAAGTTTCAACCCCCTATCTCATCCGTGGGGGTAGTAAAAGGGAAAAAACGAAATTCCGGTTTTTGGTCTATTTTGCCTATTTAATTTCGTACAAAAATTCTAGAAAAATTCTGAAACATTGAGGTTCACATAGTGCATGTTATAGAATTTTTTCAGATTTTTTTATCGCAAATTGTAGTTGTGAAAAATCAAAAACCGAAAAAAAATAGGAAAAAAATGCGATTTTTTATTGAAGATGTCGGAGCAGTACTTTTATATTAATGTGGTAGTTAGGTATTGGTACAACTATTATCCCCTAATTTTTTCAGATTTTTCGGTGAGGTGCGCCGTAGTTAAAAAAATCAAAAACCGATATATTTCTGAAAAAAAGTACTTCCCGCTTCGAATTTACATGCCTTCTTTTCTCAATATATTTTTTAAGTAATCTTAAATATATTCACATTCATAATTGATACAAATGATATATTAGTTAAAGAAATAAAAATCATTTATTAATTAATTTTACGTCGTAATTCGTTATATTCCCAAACGTAAGATGTTCCTTCAACGAAAGAATTGGCTAAGTGGTTAGGGGTCCTGCCTCGTAATCTATGCGTGTCTCTCTCTCTTTCTCTCTCTCTCTCTCTCTCTCTCTCTCTCTCTCTCTCTCTCTCACACTCTCTCTCCCTGTCTCACTCTCTCTACCAGCGTTCCCACACGATGTTTGTTTAGAACAAAATCGCAAAAGTCGTGTTCTTGTTAGCTTGAGTTTCTAAACATTCCAAGAAATCGTTATGATTTTGCTCATCTTAGGAACCGTCTACATCAGTGCTTGGAATTACTTGCACAATTTCGGGCCGATTCCTGAGTAACCGCTTACTGAACTCCCACTACTCTGGATCCATCCGTGATTATAAATTTCCCTGCACTGTTAATACTTTTTATTTTTACAGATCTTTAAAGCTATCAATGTAATGTTTACGTCTATAAACAGCTTTTATATATGATATATGATAATATATGATATAATAATTATAATTTTGTTAATAGTTTTCCACATCACCCAGGAGGTACTATTGTTGATTCGTTCTTTTTTTCAGTGTTTTTCCCTATCGGCCTATTCCACTAATCGCTAAGAAAGAGAATAATAAGCTGTGTGACTTAGTAGGCAACCTGAAATTGAAACCATAAACGTTTTAATTTTCAGTTGATCTTCTGAGTCATCTGCACGATTCTATAAAGGGTGGTATATCCACAGACAATTTAGAAGAATTAGTTCGTATCAACGAGTTTTTCTATTTTCATATTTTTCATTTTACATAAAGCATTCACATAAATATGTGGACCTAAACATACAGAAAATTCCTGGGTGATTTAGGAAGCTATTGACAAAATTGTTATTATGATAACATGTATTATTGTTATTATATGTATGCATATATAAAAGATATAATATAAATATAATGATATAAAAGATATAAAAGATGTTTATAAATGTAAACGTAGTATTAATAACTTTAAAGATCTGTAAAAATAAAAAGTATTGACAGTCCAGGGAAATATAGAATCACGGATGGATCCAGACATATCTATCGTTGGACGCTCCTGAAACACTACATCATGTGCGCAATCGGCGGCTCGGCCGTCAAGTCTAGAGCGGTAGTGGTGGTACAGTCGGCGGTTACTCAGGAATCGGCCTGAACTGGTGCTAGTAGTTTTGCCAGAAGATAGTCGAATTTTTGCGTTTCTTACTTTGCTTATCCAGGCCTGTTGTTGGAAAAAGAAGGCAAGAGAGGAAACAAACCATTTTTTTATTTCCAACGACACACCTGGTACAAGCAAACTTACAAGGGAAGACACGGAAGTGTCCCCCCCCCCCCAAATTTTGATGAAACTTAGTACGTTTGTTAAGCAGGCAAAAATAGGAGACACGAATTTTTTTTATCGGCTGAGACGCGGGTTTAGCACTTTGAGCGCCACGTCAGCCATCGGTGGTTGACACTAGACTTTCCGTTTAGGCCGCGTCAGCCATCGGTGGCGGACACTGAACTTTTTCGTTTAGGACGCCTCAACCACCGGTGGCTGACGGTGTAAAATATGATGTAAAACTAAGAAATTTATATTATTATAAGTAATTACTGAAAATTTATTTAAAATTTACTTAATTTTTATTTATTTCAGGATCGTATTATTAATGAATTTAAATATTTCTTTCCATTACTTATTGCGTGGCCTGAATGGAATTTCCTTAAGAATTCGCGTGGCGCTCAAAGTGTTAAGGAGTGAAACGACCCCTTAAAGTTTCGACCCGGTTAGACTATCTCGAAAACCATACGAGATACATTAAAACTTCTAATAGGAAAGTCGTATGGTTTTTTACGTATAACAGGATGCTAACAAATTGGGAAAAATACAATTTATTTATAACAAAAAATTTTTCATAACCTTATTTTACAATTTGTTCAAATTTGCATAATGACAAAAAGTGAAGAGAATTTTATTACAAATCCAGTGGTATATATATATATATATATATATATATATACGATATTGCCTCCTACAATTCCTCAGATTTTTATTATAAACATTACGCGTGCGCGCCCGCTGACCCGCCGCACAATATTGAAGCGGATCATGTCGGACGATATTACACTATCAGTCAACATTATTTATAGGCATAAATGATAAACAATTATATTTACGTTGTACATAGTTGTTAATTTTATTAAATTTATATTGAAAGCACTTATTGTTAAAGTACATAAGTATTCTATATGTCAATTTTATGATGTCGACGCTCACCTCTAAACGCTCGCTATCCTACACTCGGCCGTCCTGAGAGGGCATATGGCCTGAGATGCCCTCCTCATTCTCAATTTCTACCTCGTTTTCCTCGCTATCGTCGATCCATGGTTTTAAATTGGCCGCTGCTGTTGACGTCACGCGCGGTCCTTCGTGCTCGCCGACTTTAGCCACCAGATTGCGATCGTTCCGTAATACCCGTGTTATCTCGTATGAGCCTAGGAAATTTCCGGCCAGCTTCAACCCGGGTGCAGTCTGCGTCCGTTGGACTGCCACTAAGTCGCCTTCCCGGTAGACTCTGGCCCTTACCCGCCGCTTATCGTATTGGTGACGATTCTCCTGCTGGACGCATTGCAGCCTCTCTTTTGCCTGCTGTCGTAATTCATCTCGATCGGCCTGAAACATACTAGTTAATTCGGTTTCGACCATCTCCCTTATCTGCGGATCGTCCTTGAGGTGAATTCGGGTGCCGAACAGCAATGTAAAGAGACACACTCGTGTACTCCGGTGGATAATCGCGTTCAGGAACTGCTGCACCGTCGCGAGATGCTTAAACCATTCCGCAGAACGTGGGGCGGATATTTTCGTTAACAGTGGTATAAGCGTTCGGTTAACTCGTTCCACCTGCCCGTTTCCGCGCGGCACACCGGTGACGATTAGGACATGTTCGATGCTCTGGTCAGTGCAGTAATCTTTGAAGACCTGTGACGTAAACGACGTTCCTCGGTCGAAAATTATTCGTCGCGGATTTCCGAAAATTATCGCCTGTTTCCGCAACCGGTCCGTAACCTCCATGGAATTCGTGGTTTTTGTGGCATATAGCCATACGAACTTTGAAAACGTATCTACTACGACGAAGATGTATCTGTACTGCTTTTTGGTGGAGGGAAGCGGGCCGAGGTGGTCAACGCGATAAGTTTCAAGCGGCCGATCTCCCTTTTCAAGCTGTCGACCCTTTTTGCGCTCCGCGAGAATACAGTCTACGCAATTATTAACGATTTTCTCGATCTTCGCTCGCATGGCAGGAAACCAATAATCGCGTCGCAATAGCGCCTCCGTTTTCGCGATAGAGAAGTGTTCGTTTTCATGCGCCTTGCGGGTGATTTGCGTCTGCATTGCCTTAAGTACTACGATACGCGATTCGCCGTCTACTTCGCGTAATAAGAGCCCCCTTTTCGTTTTGTACCCGTCGATTCCCTGTTCGGTAACGCTATTTATAATTTTCCGCAAATCGTTATGGCGTTACTGAGCCCTACGAATTCGCGCCGTTATACTTTCGTCGCTTTCTATCGCGAGACAGGTGGGGCTGCGGCTAAGCGCGTCGACGTGTTTCATCGAACTGCCGGGTCGATGTTCGATCGAATATTGAAATTCTTCGAGAAGTAACGCCCAGCGAGCCACTCGAACGCAAAGGTCTTTCTTTTGCATGGTCAATGCGAATGCCCGACAATCCGTTACGATCTTGAAAGGAATGCCCAGCAGGTAAACCCTGAATTTCTTTAAAGCCCTCACGATCGCTAATACTTCAAGTTCGTAACTTGAGTATCGTTGCTCTGCTGGCGTCGTCAGTCCGCTCGCGTTATATACGGGGTGAAACGCACCGTCCTCGCTATCGCGTTGCAATAATATCGCCCCGTAACCGTACATAGATGCGTCGGTGTGCAGTTCCGTTTCTCGCTCGGGCCGGTAAATTCACAAGACTGGATTTGTGAGCAGAGCTTCCTTGAGCGCCTGGAACGCGTTTTGCTCTTCCGCTTCGAACCGGAAGGGGACATTGGCCTTTAATAGCCGCGTTAATGGACGTACGATCCTGGAATATTCAAAGATGAACTTCCGGAAATATCCAGATAGTCCAAGGAAGCTCTGCAGTTGCCTGATCGTTGTCGGGGTTGGAAAACGAGATACCGATTTTGTTTTGTTTTCCGACGGGCGCACTGTGCCTTTCTCCACTACGTGTCCGAGGTATTCCACCCGCGTTTTCAGAAATTCGCATTTCGACCAATTTTTGAGCAGACCGCATTCCGCCGCTCGCTTAAGAACGTCTTTTACTCGTTGCACAGCGCTTTCGAGGTGCTGTATATGACAGCGTCGCGCAGAGTATCTAGCTGATCTTCGATTAGTGGGAGGGGGTAACGATCTCGGACGATTTTCGCGTTTAACTGTCGGTAATCTACGCACAGACGGGCGGTACCGTCTTTCTTTTTTACTAAAACTATCGGACTCGCGTACTCTTAGAGAGAGGGTTGCACAATGCCGTCGCACATCCACTCGTTTATTTGCCGGTTAACCACGTCTCTCTCGGAGGTGATAGTCTCCTTGGGCGCTGATACACCGGTTGGTCGTCCTTAACAATGATTTTCATTGTGACGCCAATGTCGCGACTTTGATTGGGCTTATACTCGCGAACGACCGTCTTAATTTCTTTTCGTAATTTCGCGTCTTTAATATGAGACAAGTCGACCGCGTCGTGCTCCTGTTCGTGACCGATGTACAGCGTTTCGAGCGCGAGATTCTGTTCGTTTGACCGTTTCGCTAAAACCATTGTCCCGTCTTTTACCGTCCATTCCGCAGCGTTTATAAAATCGTACCCCAACAATACCCCGTAGCTTAGAACTGCGGTTTCCACGACATGTAACATTGCCTTGCGTATTTCACCATCGATTACAATTTCCGCTCTAAACTTCCCAAGGGTTTGATATTCTTGAGAACCAATTCCGCGGAGACGAATTTCCTTGTTCGTTAATAACGGCGCCCCGATATGGTGGTATACGTTTCCGCGAATTAGAGATACTTCACTGCCGATGTCAAGGACGGCGACCGCGGCGCAATCGTTAACGCGGACATCTTTCCTATACTTTGTTTCCGCCGATTCCGCGACAGCGAGGACATTTCTAACCGCCGGTTTCTTTGTCGGATATTGGCGTGAAATATGACCATATTCGTTGCACTGGAAGCACTTACGACTTTCATCTTGCGTCGGGCATTTCGGCGTGAGATGTCCTCGATCGCCGCAGTTGGTGCACCTTCTCGTTGTCGTCGTTGAGCTTGCCGCATCGTCGCTTCGGGGTTTCGGCGCCGACTCTCCTCCTTTGCCCGTCGTGTTGGTTGTTTTCGGCCTGAGGATGATTTTGCCGAATGCTTCCAGCAAATCGGCATTCCTCCTCAACCTCTGGAGACGAGCCTGGTCCTGGAGAATGGGATCGGGTATCCCTAATCGCAGTCCGTTTAAGTCGTCGCCGTGTTCGTAATTGTATTCGTGATCGTATTCGTAAATCGTCGTTCGTAAATCGTATACTGTGCTGTCGTTTCGCGAGCGCGTCCTTTTATGTGTACCTGGACCGAACGTTCTCGATGCATCTTTTTGATTTTGCCCGTTGGAGTGACGGTTCCTACGCGCGGTGTTTACTATCGCGGGGGTCGGCAGGTCAAGCTAACTCCAACCGTCGATGCTTACGTCTAAACGGGCACACTCGCAATAACGCTCGCTATTCTACAAATATAATGAACAACTAAATCAAAAGAACTAAATAAACTTCGATTGCATACTAGCAGAAACTCAATAAATTAAATAATACGCGATTCGTAAGTGTAAGAAGAATTTAACAGAACGCAATTTCTAGTTAGCTATCTCGAAGTCCTATGTTTTGATTTACAGTCAAGGCTAACTCAACTACGCTTTTACAATATTAGGAAGACTCGAAATTCTAAATTTCTATAGTTTTGTACTCTTTGAAAATTAACGCAATTACAAAATCTAACAAAAGTAATACGTTTCTAGCTCTACAATGAATCCTACCTAAGTCTGATTGTTTTTCGAAGCTAACTACGCTTTTACAAAATTTACGAGATGAATACTTTTAAATTGATATCGTACTAACGCGGTGTAGTCGACTACATGAGATACGCTACGCAAGATACGATAGTGACAGAACAATATTCTTTTAATAGATTTGATTCAAAACTCTAAAATTTTGTATGAAGTTAATATATTTATTTCGTCGGAACAGTTACTCTTTCTAATTTTGACTTGACAACTAATTGTCCATGACCCTTTTAGTCAGAGCGCACATTGACACCCAAAACCAGATCGCTTAATTGGGGAGCCTGTTGTTCATTGGCTACTAGAACGACCCAGAATCAGATGAACAGCATACGTCCAACAGGGTAGCAAATTAAAATTGACTCTAATTATAAATCGTAATTACTCAACTGCCACCTAAAAGACACGGGCTTCAGACACCAAGCTGCTCAAATGGGTAGTTTGCTATTCGCTGACTACGAAACTACCCTGGGGTTTAAAGGCCAAAGTTTGAACTCTACCCACACATATATTGAGCCCAAGGTTATTGTCTGGATGTTGTGCATCAAGAAGTCGCGTGCGCCGCTCTGCCGTGCCTGAGCTTTCGCTTGTACCGGCCGGTGTTCGGTGGAGCTCGACCACTGCGAAAGGTCTCACTTGTCGATGTTATGAGTGGCGGACTTGGAAAAACCACCCCTTCACCTCTGAGAGGATCTTAAGAATTGTAGGCTGCCATTTTCGGGAAGCAACCTGCTTAGCCGCTTCGTCCAGTGTTCTGTGCATGCATGCACACACACAATCCCAGACGGAGCGTTGTCCAGCAGGGACCACGAGGCGGTGAGGTCGCCAGTATAGAACTCAGCCTCATACGGGCATGCGTGATATCACGCGTGTGTTCGATGTCAGTAGGTTTCGCCACTCAGACCACTCGTCTGGAAATATGCTCGCGTTTGCGCACTTGGACGCGCGTTGCCAGGACGAGCTACACTGGAATAGGTGAGTTGCCTTCTTTGTTGGTTATTTCATCGTCGGTTTATACGCTGGTTCCGTATCATTGTCCGCGTGTTTGGTTTATGCTGCTGTTGTGTTGTGTTGTGTTCGTAACCGTAGTCGTGTCGTCTTCCTGCGGTCGGTTGTAATAGTGAGAGCTCTTGTGCGTCCATGTGGTGCTGATTGCCGGTGTGTATTCGGTGTGAGGCGTTCTCTTTCCCGCCTGTGTTTGCGTGTTTCTGCAGCAAACTCTGTGAACTCCTCGAATGTTTCTTTCCGCACCAGCTCGTTCAGTGCGCAAGGCCACCGAGTTCCATTTGCTTCAACTTTTCGGATAAGTTTCTCCCTGAATATTATTAGTTCCATGCATTCGAAAATTAGGTGGTTTACGGAGTCTGGCTGTGTGCAGTGGCACTGGTTTGTGGGCGAGACGCTGATTGTCTGCTGATAACCTTTCAACAGGCCATGGCCAGATTAGTAGCTGAATATTGTAAAATGTCAGTTATATCCAGTCTGAGTCTGAAGAAGTGGTCTCTGATTTTCCAGTTTGTCGTTTGCTGCCATCTGGTCTGTCATTGTGATATTATATCTGTTTTGATAGCATCGCGAAGTTGATTCATTCAGGAGGATTCCGGAGAGGTTTGTTGCGGGTTGAAAATTACATCTCCGAGTTGGAAGTGCACAATCAGGTTTATTGATGCTGCAGTTGCTAATACCGTTAGCGCATTAAAAAATATTGTGCGCTACACTGTCGTTGCTCGAACGAGTGCATATCTTTGCGCTTGTTTCAGGAGCTTCATGTGCCAGGCGTTAATCTTGTCGCCCCATCCCGCGGCTGCATAGATGATTATTGGTACTAAAGTGCCCTTGTAGAGCTTCAACATGTTTTGGTATGTAATTCCCTAGTGTGCTTTGGTGATGTGCGAGAGTTTATTGAAGATAATTTTGCTTTTGGAAGTTATGTGGTGGATGTGCGGTGTTAAGTTGAATCTCGTGTCGAAATGGACTCCGAGATACCTGACTGAGGTCGCCATTTTCATGCAGCTTTCGTTGATTTTCACCGTTGGGGGCCCATTAATGTCTAGAAAACCTTTCAATAGAATCATTTCGGATTTTGATTGTAAGATTTGGAGCTTATAGTTTTTGCACCAGTTCAGGATTATCCCTACGACAACGTTCGCTAGTGCTTCTATCTGTTTTCTCGAGTCCCCAGGGATGATAACTATGAGGTCGTCAGCATATGCAATGACTTGGAAACCTGCAGCTTCCAAGATATTCAAAAGTCACCGAAGGTGAGGTTCGAGAAATTGGGTCCAAGAATGGAGCCCTGTGGACAGCCTCTGTATTAGGTCTTGCTACTAATTGTCTCGGAATTGATTCCAATGGAAGCCGATCTGTGGGAGAGGTAGCTTTGTAGCAACGTGTACAAGTTGCACAGGCAATTTTGTTTCTTAAGGTTTCGTACCATACGTTATCGAAGGCACCGGGTATGTCAAAAAGCAGCGCGATTACGTATTTCTGTGAAGATTGTTGTACTAATTTCCGGAGTTCTACTATTGCGTCTTCGGTTGACCTGCCTTTCTTGAAGCCGTACTGTCGGTTGCGGGCCAGAGGGTGTGTGTCTAACAAGTAAACCTACAGAAGTGTCACTCTCTAAGGGACACATATTTTTTTTTTAACCTTACAGAATGTGGGGGTAAAATGAAAAAAATTGCGACATCTTTGAGACCAGTGAAGCAATTTCGATGATTTTTGGTACGAAAGTATCTTTCGGTAGAAGACGAAAATTAGCTTAGGTATGTTGGAAGGGGAGTGAAAATTAGGGGGTGAAGTACCTCTAAAGTAACCAATTTCTTGCTGCAAAAAATCAGTTTTGATCTGATCGAAATAAAATCTATTAAAACTTCAAGAGGAAAGGTAATTAGGGAACACATATTTTTTTTTTTTTTACATAAATGTATGGAGGGTAAACAACTCCTAAATTGCCGCGGTCGTTTGGCACTACGCATGAAACACCTTGTAAAACTATATTTTTTGTCTGTAGGTATTACGGATAGAATGTGGCGTTGCGAGGAAATATCAGAGCATGAAGTAATAGCCAGAAAACACACAGACGATCCGGTGTAATTAGAGGGGTTTTCGGGGGCGGCTGATCAAAAGCAGTATTCGTCGAACATCATGAGTGTTTCGACATGAAGAACATCACCATAGCACCGGGGGTATAGGAACCGCCCGGGAAGGGTGATGCTTACCATAGCACTGAGAGCCACACTGCTCGGGAGAGGTAAGAACCCGGGCGGGGCGAGCTGTCTCGCCCTGCGTCCGGTTGCCTGTCTGCGGGATCGCTGGCACCCAAAAACGATAACAAACGATTAATTTTCTAAGAAGTGTACACGTGCCCGGGGCACGTGGCACGCGACACGTGGCACATGCTCTGAGATTCCAAGTAAAGCGCAAATTAATAAGTATTTGATGCGGCCGCTGTATTTCGGCGAACTTGGTGCGCACTTCGGCGAATAAGAAAGACATTCTTCGGCGACGTCACCTGACGGGCATTTCCCAGAAACCCGGACAAAAGTGCGCACCGCTCCGTTTGATGGCGGATACCGGCAAGCGGCCGGCGAGCTACCGGTGTCGGCATGCGGCATGGCGGCGGCTCGGACGTAGAGGGAGGGCGGCATAGTAGCGTTCGACAGTTCGGCCGCACAGGTATGGCGGCGTAACAAAGATCGGCGGAGGGCGCGCCGCCGGTTCCTCGTGAAATCGGCGTGGTTGCTAGGCGACATCGCAGGGGAATGTCCAATATAAAATGCGGGAGGGTTTTGAGGCCCACACTTCTGTTTTCGATATTTGTTAAGACACTTCGGTTTCGGTATTTTCGAACGCTTTCTGTATTTGCCATTTGAGGACTTCGATTTCATCTCGTTTACGAGTTGACAGGAATTTTGATCGTGACGACTCCAGATAATAAACGGGACAATTAGATAAACAATATTTCAGTCTAATCACTCAATCCCACCAAAGTTCGACTTCGACTGACGCGATGCAGTAGGAATGGGGTGCGGGACACTAGAAAATGAATCGTTGGGTGGAGTGTAGCAAATAACTGTATTCTAATGTCATGTACAAAAATTTCAAAATCGCAGTATCGCCGTTTCGCTGTGCTCGCAATCGCTCTTTTTCAAAAACTGACTCGCCGCTTTGACTTCCACGCCGTTGACAACGCTCGCAATCCACATTTGCTCTTTCTCTTTCACATTCGCTCTCTCTTTCACTCGCAGATGTTTCCTTTGTTTGTTTGCATCCATACTTTGCATTAGCATTATCTCGCTCGCACCATCGCACTGGCACTATCGCACTTGCACCTTCTTAACGGCAATGGTTCGAACGGCCGTAACGCGGTGTTTTTTTGATGACGCGCTCGAACAAATGATCGGCGCCGGTTATTGCCCTCCTACATATCTGTTCGATCTTTTTAATATATGTCGGTTTTTTACGTTGCTGAATGTAAATCTAAAATCAAAATACAATATGGCAGATCCATTATGGCGGACGAAAACTCGAAAACCTACTTAAATAGACTGTGTCTGTGACATGCGACTTTCAAAATACAATTTCTGACATTTATTGTTAGTTATGTGAGATGAATTAAGCGTATTAAAAATATATATTGTTTATAACAAAATTGTATAAACAATATTGCTTAAAAATAAAATTTCAAAAAATCTGACGATATCATTGATTTTATGCGAAGAATGTCTATGGATACGTTGATCACATATTTTTTTAATTTTATTTTTTTTGTTTTTATTTCATTTATTTTCTTGTTATTACTTTTATTTTATAAATGACTGATTTGACGATTAAATCAGTTTCAGTATTATGAACAAAGATTTTTTGCACCAAGCACATCTTATTACTGCTCATATGCAGCAGATTCCGCAAGGTGTTTCACAATTTTTGTGAAACACGATTTGCGCGAAATGGTTTAGCCGAATAAGGTAGTCAAATGTGCCCTTGAGTCAAATGAAAAACCCAATACGTCAGTCGATAGCATATCCAAAAAAGAAACATATCACACCAAGTTTCAACCCCCTATCGCATTCGTGGTGGTAGTAAAAGGGAAAATTCGAAATTCTGATTTTTGGCCTATTGTTCCTATTTAATTTCGTACACAAATTCTGAAAAAAATTCTGAAACATTGAGATTCACATAGCGCATATTATAGAATTTTTGCAGATATTTTTAGTGCAAACTGTAGTTATAAAAAACGAAAAACCGCATTTATTAATTTTACGTTGTAATTCGGTATATTCCAAAACGTAAAATGATACTGCAACGACTTTATTGGCGTAAGCGTTAGGAGTTTTGCCTCGTAATCGCTGGCTGGGTGTTTTTGTGCGCAGGATCGAATCCCGCTGGACTGGGAATCAATTTTGAAGAAATGAAAAATATTTACGCGTCGTGTATTTTACAATATTATATAGAATATTTTAAAAACTACATATGATTTTTCCAACCAAAACGTACCGTGAACATTTTTATTCTTGAGCCAAGCTTCCCAATAGCAGCGAGCGCAAAAAGAGGAAGAACAGAAGGAAAATAGTGTAATGAAGTCAAAAAAATGGGTTTTAGAATGTATAATAGGGGCAGTATAGAAATGTGAAATTTGTTCAAATGAAGGTTTGCGAATAAATTGAAATTATAAATAGCTCAACTTTTTATTCGTAAAGGATTGAACTATTTTAAAATATTTTTTTTAATTCCATCAATTTGTTATAAATTGTTGAAAAATTTAAACAAATTATTCTTTTGCGTTTTTTTCAATGAGGGGCGTAAAAGGTTACAACTAAAAATAATATGGTCATATTCTTTGAAGCTTCCCTTTTTAAAATTTGCCCTTCATAACTATGGTAGTCTCGAAAATTGACATCACTACAAGCGGAGCGCTTGACGAAGAACGCTTGTAATTACAAGTAAATATGCCTCGAATTGTGTCGTATTTGGTCTCATTTTAATCAGGAAAATGTCACAAACACGTTATTAAAAGTTTCATTTGAAAGAAATCCAAAATAAAAAAATTTTATTCTTCCATTAGGATTGTCTCACCGATTTGATACTGTTTTGTTTACGTTCGGTCTCCGCTGGCTGTCCTTTTCTATGTTCGGCGAAACATCAATCAATGTAAAACGAATGAATGTTCAGATCCGCGTTTAGACTGTGCACACGGAAGCACTTCGCACAATAAATATAGTATTTAAAAAATTCATCACTGTCAAAATTAAAAAAAAAATAAAATTAAAAATGTTATAATATTTCATTATGAACTGATACGATACAATAAAATATATACAATAATATCTGTGCTAAATTATATTTATTTATCGTCCATCGAAACATATGTAGGACACAGTGATATTTTTTGCTATACTATCTTCTTTCTATCGTCTTTGTGGATTCCTTTTTTTGACTACCGGTGTTGGCGCGTCAGCCCACTCGTCATTTGATGTCGCATATCCAAATAGGAGTGGGGGAACTCCTTCTTGCCGTGTCACTGATCTCGTTCCGTGTTTGACAGATCAGCTGTTATAGTGATTTCTTCAACAGTACAAAACGTCTCGTTCTGCGCCTATGTTACCCTCGCTCGAGCCAGTTCAAGTGTAACACGAAATTCACCGTGGTTCCATTGATGCGGACTGACAAATCTGCAGTTCCTAATATAGCAATATAGTTATTTAATTTTTACATTTTTTTGACTGCAAAGTTTTTCAACATAAAATACTTATCATTTATAAAAAAATTGGTTGCTCCAAAATAGTAATACGATAGCATGTATCCTGCCTTGTTGCTCCATGCTTCCCGCTTTCTTCGCCTAAAAAATACGAATCAATTTAATATAAATAAAGTACTTTATCGAATTTTTAAAATAATGTATGTAAATAAAAACATGCATTCACTAACCTTTTATACTTTGCAAACAAGTGTCGATAAATAACCGTAGAAAAGGATGCTAAAATTCAATGATTGTGTCCATTATTTTGTTTTTTTTTTTTTTTTTTTACGTGAGGAAAATCTTCCAAAGATACCCCACGCCCTTGGGGGAGGGCGCAGGGTTATGTGGGATTTTTACCCACTAAAACCCCCACGATGGTCCTCCTTGGCTTGCAGGGGAGCCCCAAGAACTCTCAGAGAACACAAGTGGGACCCCCAACAGCGCCCACACGGGGGAGGCACAAGACCTTCCCCAAACTCCAAGCCCGAATTTATTGTTTTAGTACCTTCTACAAATTTACTCGGAAACCGTGACAGAGAAATAAAATAAATGGAAGCTAAAAGTAAACAATTAAAAATACAATATGTGCATTTATCTTCATACAAGTTTGTGCATTATGCAGTTCAAGATGTGAATCTGCTTCGAAATTAGTACAATGAATATTTTTAGCTTGAAAACTAGACCTAACTACACAACTTGAAGAAATTGTATCGTCAGATAATTCGTTTGTTCTTTTATTTTTAACATCCGCCAGAATTGAAAATATACGTTCGGTTTGTGCATTTGAGTATGGTAAAGAAAGAACTATTTATATTATAATAGTTTTAGAACTATTTTTAAGATATGTAAGAAATATTACAAGCAGGAGGCAATTGCTCACAACAGTGAGTAGCTATAAGAGTGGAAGAATGGCAAAGGCAAGTTAGTGTAACCGGGATGGGACATAAATGAATTATTACAACCGATCATAAAGGATGCATTGTCGTACGCCATTCCAATAATATTGTTGCGCCGAGGAGTTTCTTCACTAGTTGCCATTATCATTAAATAACACGAACTAATATTTAACAACAATAATTTATTAAACTTACAATTAGCGAATAAGGAACTGTATTCTTAAAACGTGTCTATTCTCTTTGAATTCTCGCGCTGTTCTGATTTCAAACAACGCGGTTGCTCTAAGCTACCGGAAGTCTTGACCACTCGATCGCTCTCGTCCCGCTTGACAATTTCCGCTAACAGCTTCAGTTCGTGGTCAAGACCAGCTACACATCATAATATTGTGTCGCCAGCTTCACGTCGCAACGGTATTTTTCCAGAAGTACGATACTATTTTCGGATGAATTTGTTAAAAATGCTGTTTTTAACCATTGTTTGTAAAGATCTAATGCCGATACTGCGATAATAACATTAGATGCTGTCACCTAAAAAAATAAAAATAGAAAAAAAATAAAAAAGAATATTAATGGCTATAAGAAAAAAAAATTCGTATATTACATTTGAATGTTGTATAACATTACTTGACATGCTTTTCTTCATACGTGAAGTGTTCTTTTCCTTCTCTTTCGTAATGAAGAACTACACGCGCTGCCATACTTATGAAAATTTCTTTCCTTGCAAATCTTCTATTGTAAAAATCTGTAACAAAGTATTAGTATGTCTTAACCCTAACTGAGCAACTAGATCAAACGGAGGTCGTCCGTCGTCACTCCAGTGTCCAGCAACTCGTGCGATCGCATGATCCACGAGTAGAATTGCATTCTGCAATTGTCAACCACCGACAAAAGTCGATGGAACTGCACTTTACAATACAGTGCGACGCCGGACTGTTGCAACCTTTTTATTAGATTCGGAAAGAGTCCTCTTTTGCTTTTTCAAGCGCTCTCTTTCCTCCATTATATATGGGGGTTCTCTTATGGGCATACCCCTATTGTACCGGCTATCTATATACTCCGGTCACATGCATTCCATATAAAAAGTTATCAATTTTGGCTCCATTTCGTTTGCCAAAATACGTCATCTCTTTGGATGGTAGTGCATTTTATCCCTTTCGGGGTCCACATGCAAAATATGCAATATCTTCTATCTGTTATGTGCAGTTGTCCTTGCACTTGGTAGAAGTATGCATGTGTTCTGTTTAGCTGTGTTCCTAATTCATCTGCAAATATTCGTCGGATAGACTGAATCGACTTAATTGCCTCTTCCGGCAACAAGTTCTCAGCTGTTTTTGGGCATTTGATTTCAACAAAGCCCTCTTCATTGATAACACCATCCGACGATGCTCCCAAGAATGGATGGGAGCTATCGATAAAAACTTCACATTCTTTAATTTCTGTACCTGTACATTTTCGCAGTTCTTCACTGGCAGTTTCTTCACATTCTTGCCCGTATTTAACTGCAGGTACACTAATAATTTGTGTATATATGATTTTTTAAACTAAATTCGCACATAATGTGTCACTTCTGCGACGGCACACGCTTCCAAAATTGGACGCCGTCAGAAGTTTTGATTTATATACGTACCAGCGTGGATTTTTTGATTGTCCAACTGTTTCCTTTTCAACAGTATCTTTTCTTTCTTGCCACTTTCGGAGCATTTCCAAATGTTTTTGTTCTTCCAACTTATAAATATTTGGATCCATGTCTGGTTGTGCAGCGTTTGCTCCATAATCAAAATCTTTTTCAGAGCGCAATTTTTTCTGCACTCGCGCTGTAATATTCTTTTCACGTTTTTCGTTGACTATTTCATTTGCACGTTTTCTTTTCTTTTCCATACTGCATACAACTGCGGCCGGCTTCTTGTTCATCGCTCTATTCAACCGGGATAGTGCTTCCTTGGTGTTGTATTGTAACACGGCAGCAGCACATCTTGCCGTGTACGAGCCTCTTTCCGCGAGATTCAGTCTTTTTCCACCACAATGTATTTGGCGACGATCCCGTTAAAGCTTTCTATGCTATTATTGTTGCAGTTGTATACATAATAAGCTCTCTTCATGAGCTACTACTGGTCGAAGTATATCGTTGATTTGCTGATATATTCCCATGTTCTTTAATTGTGGGACGATATTTCTTTCATTCTCTTTGCTTTTCCCGTCGCAGAAGTACTTGATTTTTCTACACTCCACGTGTTCGCCAAATACGTGGCTTGGTATATTATATATATCGCCGTATAAATTTTTTACTTTTTCAGCGGTCGATACATTTTCTTTGTCTCTGTACTGCGCGGCTTTTACAATCGCTGTCCGTATCCGCTGAATGCTACTTTCAACGGCTTTCCTCACAGTTCCTGCTGTTGTTTTTTTTGCAATTTCTTTCATTTTTCTGCAGAAATTACGTAATAAATGGTTCGAACATTCAATTTTTTTCACACGAATTTCTGTTTTGTACGGATCTGCTATCATTTCTTTTTCAGCAGCGGCAGTCAACGAATGTACGATTTCATCGTGATGCTTTACATATTGCCTCTTCGACATACATTTTATATTCATCGCAGCAAGAAATTCTTCCATCTGCGCGTAGCTGTCCCCAGTTAGCATGGTCCCAGCCACGCCACTACGGTTTACATCCATTTCCTCAACATCGTCAGGTTGACTTCGGATTTCCCCTTTGTAGTGGCACATAGTCCACACTACGGTGAGCGTGGTCTTAAAGCCCGACTGTTTTACGCCGGTTATTTCCAAGTATTTTATACCGCAATCTTCCCGATTATCGGCATGATGGCCCACTTTTTTAATTTCGTCAAAAATGTGCTGTAAGCTTACGATACTTAATCCGCTTGAAACAGACGATGCTTCTTCTGGCCCGCCTGTTGCTATTTTTTCAACGATCCAGGTATCTTTTTCTCCGTCAGAAAATTCTGCCGACAAGGTCCCTTCTGAACTCTCCTCTTCTTGTGCTGTTGCAGTTACGACGCACGGTGAAAACATGAATGCTCGTCCATTGGATGTTGACGGCTCTATATTCCTTTCCGAAGCAGCTGAACGACGTCGCCTTTCGGGAGTTCCTCTCTTCTTACAGTACCTCCTCATTGAGGGGAATAATTTTCGTTTTTGTTTCTTCTTATCGCTTGAGTGATTATTTCCTGTGTCTTGTTCATTGCTCGTTCCACTCATTCTCACTTCTAATTCACGACACTAAATAATTAACACTAAGTAACACTAAATAATTAAAAAAAAATTATTAAATAATTTAAGAAGAACAGAAATTAAAAAATAAACGACAAGAAACTAAATAATGATAGGATTAAATAATAATCAACACTAATTAACACTAAATAATTAAAAAAAAAATTATTAAATAATTTAAAAAGAACAGAACATAAAAAATAAACGATTAAATAATAAATAAGATATAATAATAGTAACACAAAGAACACGAATAGAACGGCGCGCAATTAAAATTCTCGGCTTCTCACAATGCAATGAGTACTTTGCTTCGCTCCGAAAACAAAACGATTCTTTCTTGAATTTTCGATAGCGACATCGATCCCAGAAAAACACAATCTCATTCGTTTTTGTACCAAGCTTCATTACAAGCAAGCTTCATACCAAGCTTCATTTTTATCATGCACCCATGCCACTCAAACGAGTAGGAATAGGTTAAAATCGGTCGATAACTGTAACATAATGTCACATAATTCAATTAGCTAAATATATATAGCTAACTTCTTATTGATATATGTATATTTTTTTTTAATTTAATAATAAAATAAAAATACGCAATTATTTTTAAAATTATTTTATTTTAATAAAAATTGTTATTTATATTATAATAACGGTCGCCATTTCGGCCTCCCCGGCCACCCCGGCCTCCGCGACTGTATAGAAGTTTTTTTAACAATTTTCTCATCTGAAACAGAAAAATAAAAATGTCAAATATTTATGTATATTTATAATAATTACTTACTTATTTTTTTAACAGACGGCGGATTTTCCTTTTCCTTTTCCACATCAAGCGGCTTCTCTGTTATAACTTTGTTTTGTTGATTTTCAACAGTTTCAACATCCATCTGTAATTAAAATGATTTATTTATTATTTTAACGTAATATAATAATTTATACGTACTTTTTGCTCGCCGGTCGTTATTCCTTCCATGGTTGTTTGTAAAATGACAGACGATCGACGATAGCGACCGATGGGAAGTCCAGAAATTCACTACACATATGCAAATATCGATAAATATCGAAAGAAATAGCTCTCATTCATTCTTGGGAGAAAATCGCAGCGTCTCTCCCTTTTTCAAGTGCTATCTTTCTCTATGTTAGAAACTTTTATCGTCAAAAACCAATAAACATAGTCCAAATTATATTGTGTTTGGTCCCATTTTAGTCAGAAAATCGTGAAAAATCTATTAGTAAAACTTTGATAATAACAAAATAAAAAATAATAATGTTTTATATTTACATTGGTATTGTTTCACAGATATGCCCGAACCCGGATCACGTAACATTTCTCGGTGATCGAGCTTCGGACGTTTCGAGGTTTCTTCCCCTCAATAGTGAGGATACCATTTTTGCTTATATCGTAAAGGACATTTTTGCGTATATAGAATGATTACTGTATTATTTTCTGTTATGATATAAATTTGGTTTAAAAAAGTTGTGTAGATAAACGAGTAGAATCGCTGGCTTACGATGATGAAGTTCCGGGTTCGATTCCCGGCAACCTAGATCGCATTTTTCTCTCCGATTTGATACAATTATACTCGTAAATGAGATCATCGATGATTATGAATTATTGAGATTTATTATTCCATTTGAATAATAAAAAAGAAAATGAATAATGTAATTTACTCGATAATTTAATTGGTGTATATAAATACGTGTACATCAATCTTTTTACTTTTTGTACTATATGTTTTAAACTTTTATGAATACGTAAATAAAGTAGCCATTTACATTTAGCTGAACATTTGAATTATGTGACGTGCGCAGGGCAATGCTCAGTGCCATACCCAGTCCAGAAAACTATATGCAGTTACCGACCGTTTCGTGGTTTCATCGACGTTGTAGGTAACTTTGCCAAAACCACGAAAACATGCGACCAATACTACAAGCGCTCGTAACGGATAATCGTGAAACTATTATTGTATGGCCGAACATCGTTGACAGGCGCCAGTGTGCTTAAGGGTAGTGTCCCCCAATATCTGTGTGCGTAAACTCACACGTAGCGGGGCATGCACGTATGGGCGATATGTGAGAGAGAGAGACGATTTCGTAGTTTCGATCCTACGTTTCGAAAATTGCATAAATTCATTTACTGTGGATAGTTTTAGTACCGGTAGCTATACTCAATACTGTGCTGCTATCGCTTTTACGCCAACAAACATCGCAGATTGAATAAAACGAAAAATTCGTGAGACGTAAGCGTGTGACAGACATAGATGTAAACAATCAAGATGGCGGTTCCTAGACAAGTTGCGCCGTATTTTTCATTTTACAGAAAATTTTGAGATTTACTCACCGAAAACGATAGCAGCGCAGCATTACTGTAATAGTACAATATCGCCTAGGTCCAATTTTTGTCAATTTATCACTTCTGGAAGAAATGAGAACGAAAATACGATTAAGATTATTTCGGACTGTGTTCCGAAGATTGTGTAATATTGAAATGAGCCTATCGACGTAATCACGATATGTACAATTGCCTTCTTCTGTTGGGAAATTAGAAGGTTGTCGTGCTTTTGTTCCAAATATGAGTTCGTGACGAGTAAATTTGGTGCCTTCATGAATGCTGGTATTGTATGAGAACATCGCCTGTGGTAGCCATTCGTCCCATTGTTTCTGTTGCGTTATAAAATGTTTCAGGTATTCTATTAATATTTGATGGCTTCTTTCCAGGGATCCATTAGACTGCGGGTGGAAGGATCATGTCCTGTATGTCCGTATATGAAATATCTTTGCTAATTTCCTCATCAAGACACTCATGAAGCATGTCCCTTGGTCTGTCAGGATTGCTTTAGGACTTTCAAATTTGCAGATAAAGTGCTCTGTGAATGCTTTTGCAACATCTTCCATGGTTATTGAAATTATGGCTGCTGCTATCGAGTATTTAGTTAAATTATCCTGAATTGTCAATATATAACTGTAACCCCTGGACATCAAAGGTAATGGCCCCAGGATATCTAATGATTTGTTGTCAAATGCATCTATGGGAGTGTCAGTAATTACCATTGGCTCCTTATTTTTAATGCGTACTAATTTATTCCTTTGGCAATCTATACAGGTCTTGATGCAATCGGCTAAGTCTCTCTTCATATTCTTCCAATAGTAACTATCCTTATACGATGGTAAGTCTTCTGTATTCCTTTATGTCCTCCCATTGGTGTCATATGGTTTTCTTTAATGATGGGAATCCTGTCTTCGTATAACGAAGTCTTGATATCTTTTGTGCAGATTGTAACTTGGATGGGTGTATCGGCCAAGACTATATATAATATTTTCCTAATAATTTTAATATCTGGTAAGTTGATTTCACTAATATTATATTGTAGTAGAAAAGCAAGTTTCCTTAAGGTGTGTGGTAATTCCTCTTTTAACGTTACTGTTATTCCAAATATCCATTGTTTCTTTAATTTAATGTGCGTTATTTACTTTTCAAGTTGTGATCTAATTATTCTTTTCCTGACCCAGGGTCAAGAGGATTCCCCTTTGAGTCCCAGAATACTGCTATTGGCCCTTTCCTTGTCCAAAGATGATCCTTTACTTCTATTATGGGGCTTATTATTTCTTCTGTTATTAATTTGGGTCTTCCACGTTTACTTATAATGAGTTCTCCATCTTCCCTTTTAATTTTAATCGGAGTTACTGGTCCGGATTTTGTAGGATTGGAATCTGAACTTTTTACTTTTTCAGATTTGTAGGGAGGAGATTCTTGTTTTTGGGATTCTGAGGAGGAGGGGGCGGCCTTAATTTTTGGAAGATCTCTGAACATGTGTTTTGGGATTATGGTTTCCTCATCTAATTCTTGTATTTCATCCCCAATTACTACAGGATCATTTTTCCTCAGGATTAGAGGTGGCGGAGTCTTTTTTTTGAATTCCGAGGGTGGTTGGTGGACTTGCACTTGTATTTTCTTTTTGTATTCTTCGTTTCTTCTTGGGTTAGTAATTCCTTCGTCCGAATCGTCCGTGTCATAATAATTTGACTCATCGGAACTTATTTCTGCCTGGCTTATCTTCCTTCTTCGTTTATTAGGCAAGCAGTTAGAATTTTTATCTTCTAGTGGACGAGTAGGATACTGATGATGCGTTTTCTTCTTTTTGACTTCCCTCGAACTAGTAGTAGTTGATTCCCGTTGTCGGGTAGTGTGCTGGTGCCATTCTTTCTTCTTTTTAATTTTCCCTTTTGTGTCAGAACTTGTTGTTGATGGTCAAGGTCTTTTGAAATCGACTGGTAGTACGGTTGTTTGAACGGGATTACGGGATAATGCGTCTGTGTTGGCGTTCAAACTTCCTAATTTGTATTTAATTTCATAGTCGTACTCGCTGAACTTGATTCGCCAGCGTAGCAACCTCGATGTAGGATCACCGACACCGTTCAACCAGACTAGAGGCTTATGGTCCGTAATGAGGGAGAATTATTTTCCATAGATGTATGGGCGGAAATGGTGTACTGCATATACGATAGCAAGTAGTTCTCGCTCAGTCGTTGAGTACCTTGTTTCAGCAGGGTTAAGAACTTCTCTTGAGGCGTAGGCGATTTTTCGGTCCTTTCCAATGTCACCCTGGCCAGGAATGGCTCCAATTGCTGTCCATGACGCATCAGTAGTACTATTAAATGATTTTGTGAAATCTGGATGCGTTAGGATTGGCTCTTTACATAAGCTTTCCCTAAGGATTATAAAGGCTTCCTGCTGGAGATGAGTCCATTCAAACTTCCGCTCTTTCTTAGTCAGGTCTGACAGTGGTTTGGCTATTTTAGAAAAGTCCTTGATAAACTTTGATAATAGCCGCAGCGTCCTAGGAACTGTCTCACATTTTTTACGGTTTCTGGTACAAGATATTTTTCGACTGCTTCAATCTTCTTAGGGTCTTGCTTTATCCCGTTTTCATCGATGATATGGCCCAAATATGTTACTTCTTTCTTTAAAAATTCACATTTATCTATTCTATTCTATTAAACTCGTAGTAGCCATAAGGTTTAGAAAACGCCGTCTTAATTTTGTCATCAGGATGCATCGGAATCTGATGGAAGCCCGATTTTAAATAAAAAATTGAAAAGTATTTGGCACTTCCCAATTGGTCCAGTATGCCAGCGATGTTGGGAAGAGGATAAGCGTCTCCAATAGTCTTCTCATTTAATCGTCGAAAATCAATTACCAGTTTCCATTTCTTCTTGCCTTGCGAATCTTCTTTTTTCGGAACGATCCATAAAGGAGAGTTATATGGCGATGTTGATTGCTCAATGATTCCTTTTTGCAAAAGGTCGTCTATTTGCCTATTGATTTCTTCTTTATGATATTGTGGATAGCTATATTGTTTAACGTTAATTGGTACATCATCGGTAGTAATGATCCGATGATACTTTATTGGTAGCTTCGAAATTTTCCCCTGGCAAACTAAATCTGTCCGCGTGTTTTTTAATTAGTTTCTCGACGTTAGACTTTTCTTCGGAATTTAAATGATCCAGACGTAATAGTTGGAACAATTTTTGTACCCTTGGTGTATCTTGAGATTGTAAATCTTAGCGGGATATTACAAGTATTTTAATAAGAAAATAGTTGTTACTATAAATCGCAAATAATACATAGAACAATAACTAAAAATACATTTTGATTTATGGTAAATAAATAAATAATAATGTGAATGTTTAAATGATGATTTATAATAATTTCTTCTCGATGTGTATTTGGCATCTCTTTCTATCTAACGCCCGCGCCATCGATCTGTGGTCCAATTTAACAATGTTGCACGCGTGATCTGCCCGTGACTATTACCGCGCGAATTTTTATGGTGCGGTCGGTAACGAAAAATCGGTCGATAACGAAAAATAAAAATAAAATCGTCAAAATAATCAAGAATGAATAATACAATAAAGGAACAAAAATATACATCAAGATTCTTCACTGTTGATTTGCTTGGGATGTTACAAAAGTTATATCGAATAACGAATAAAAAAATCTGGATTATTGTTGAATTATCATTCATTAATGGATAAGAAATAAAGAAATTAGTCCTTACTCACGTAATCAGAATAAATCAAATTTATTCGATATGTTTATTCGTTATTGCAAAGAAATAATAGATAAAATATGGAAAATTATTCTCGTTAGATATTGTGATGAAGAAAAAGAAAAAAAATTTAAATATAAATTTAAATCGAAAAATTAACAAATTTCAATGTAACTTATCCATTGAACCATAAATAGTCACGATGAGAATGCATCTCTGTCACCGGGTCGATCCACCGATCCTTACCGTTAGAAAAAATAAATCACCACACAGAAACTCTCAATTTACTTCACTGTCACCTATCACTGTAATCTTTCATTATTAGCTTTCATTATCATTATTCCCTGTCACTTTTCACTAATTAGTCACTGCGAGCCCGACACGTAAATCGGCCGAATTATACTGTCTTGGAAGCAAGAAAGCGGAATTTTCGATTAAAAACTACGATATATTTTATTTCGCCTAGTGTCTCTCGATAATAAACGATGACTGTCTCGATCGACGCTGCAGTCGATCAACAGATCACCGTTATAGCAACCGTTTGCGACGTACGCCTCGCGATCGAGAACGAAACCGAGATTCAAAATATAACTATAACCAAAATATAATGTAATATCGATTCCTCAATTCGGATTCCTTATAATGAGAATATAGAGTATCGTTAAACATACATATGTATGAATAATCGTTCGCGCGTTTTTATTCGGTCCGTGTACCGGTCGTGCTTATGTTGTGCGATTATTAGAAAGAAACAGTGAAATAAGTTGAGAGTTCATTGACCCTGCCAGGACATCAGCTGTTAGTGCGGTGATCGGTGAATCTACCCGGTGACATAAATATTTTTCATCGATGCTAGTTTTTACATGGATCAATGGGTACGCTTTATTTAAGTTGTTTTAAATTAAACATAAGCAGGAATTGATTTATTCCATTTCAGTTATTTAAAAATGTTAATTAATAGTAATTTTATTCGCAACAAACCTGGCTAATTGCTCTGACAATATTTAATTTTTTTAGTAGATATAACTTACAGTGCTTAATTATTACATTATGGGATTAAATTTAATAAAATACAATATATTTTTCAACGAAAGTTTTATTTCATTTTATAATTTGAGAAGGATGTTTGAAGTACATGAAAATTGAGCTAATAAAAAAGCTTTGATTTAGTGAATGATTAAAGCTGTTCTGTATGACATTATTTATTAACTCAAATAAATTTATGTATCATCTGAACAAGGCGGCGATTTTTCAAACTATTAAATTTACCGAAACAGTTTTTTTTTTTTAAGGTGGGGGAAATACATTTATGTACACCTCTGCTTGCAGAGGTAGTGTGGGACTCATGCGAGAAGCGCATACTACCCACTAAAACCCCCACCGGAGGGTTTCCTCGCTGTGTTAGAACAGATATACAATACTTGAGTTTCAAAGAAATGCCATAAAAAAGGTGGCCCTGAAAAGGGCCGATTATAAAAAAGGCTCTATGTGGCCGCCGTTTGCTGCAATTGTCGCGCGAACACGCTTCTCTACGGTGTTTTCCACCCTGCGCAGCATATCGGGCGTGATGGAGGCAACTGCCTCGTGTATGCGGGTTATTAGTTCTTCCTGAGAGGAGACCGGCTGTCGATAGACCTGATTCTAAAAAATTAATATCAAATTTAATTTTACTCAAAATACTTTGAAATAACTATTTTCTTAAGAAAATTCTGTATCTTACCTTCAAGAATCCCCAGAAGAAAAAATCTAACGGGTTCAAATCTGGTGACCTTGGGGGCCACGCGACAGGGCCGAGGCGCCCGATCCACCTGTCCGGAAAGGCTTGATCTAAGACGGCTCGAACAATTGTGGCATAATGGACTGGAGCACCATCATGTTGGAAAAACATGTTCTGCCGAATTTCTAATGGAATTTCTTCCAAAAGAGTCGGCAGAACATGCTCCAAGAATGCTTGATATGCATGACCGTCCAATCTGTCGGGCAGAATGTGCGGCCCAACAATAACATCCCCACAAATGCCGGCCCAAAGATTCACGGACCAGCGCTCTTGCATTGCCCGTGGACGGATCGCATGCGGATTCTCATCTTCCCACAA